>OMPJ01040478.1:0-22731 GCA_900312935.1 Carapus acus
AAGACATTTCAAATTACACCGCCGCCTCTTGAGAATCAGGGGTATCCTATCTCTCCTCAGCGCTGCGCCCTTAATAGCCGCAAGGATCGTTTGACTCGTCGCACTCTCCGCTCAGAGTGGATCAGTCCGGTCCTGGTTCCGTCCCTTTCTTTGTGTGTTTTTTCCCTTTTTCTTTTTCATTTTTGATTGACGACTTGCTCCGCCCGGGTCTATTTCCAACATGTCGCCTTTGTGCCCCGTCTTGCTCCTGATTTACCCCGCTGCGCTCTTCGTGGCCGCGCAGGGTGTCGGGGACATGCACGGCTTCGCTTTCTCCGGAGGGGGCGCAGCCTTCGACCCCACAGGTATGAGCTAGATCCTCCAAAACACCCACACAGGCCGAACCTCGCTTATCCTCACACACAGATCGTGCGAAAATGGTTCCATACACCGCAAAATGTTTGATTTTCCATCGAGGCCAAGACGGTACATACACAAGAAACACACTACAGGCTTGATTACCTTGTAAACAAGTTGAACTTCTAGCCAAGATGCTTCTTAGCTATTCTTTTTACAGCTGGTGATCTGTTATCGCCATCTGGATTAAGCCGGTTCTTGAGAACACTGCACTCGTTCTGGACTCTGAGATAAAGGTGCTTTAGCCCAAAGAAAAACAAACAAACAAAGCTTCAGTTTGTTTTTAAGACCATTCACAGGAACCTGCCAAGCTCAGCAGACATCATCGTCTCTTCAAATTCCAGAATTTAGACCAGAGCTCAGAACCTTCACTGACTTTCTTCCTCAGTCATATTTAATTTTTCTCATTTTTGGATGATTACAGCATGTGTGTTTTGCTGGTGACATTCAATATTTTTTTTTCTGTTGCTGAGTTTTATTTTGAAAGTTTGACCACAGGCTGTGCTCAGAGGCACCTGCTCCCCTTTTGGAGCAGCCCGCCGTGCAGCAGGTGCCCCACCTGCAAAAGATTTACAGTATAATTCAGGTCAAGTGTGGAGGTCCCACCAGGACGCGCGCACACACACCCAGACAAACACATACACACAAACACAAGCACACACTCGAGCGTTTAAGACGTGCGCCTTCTTCAAACGACACGCGATAGCTTAGTTGAGTGGAGAAAGAAACATCGTCAGCATCACACAATGTTCGCTCTCAGGCCACGGACGTCAGTGTGTGTGTGTGTGGGTGTGTGTGTGTGTCCTCGGGACAGGGGTGAGGATGAATGAATGTGAATGGACAGATAAACTTAGATAACGCCTCATTCAAACTTCATCACAAAAGCTCTAAATTGATACAGTCTAATGTCAAATAGTCAAACTACTTATTTCATTGACAATGACAACATTGCAAACCAAACCCTGTGTATTCGAATAGTGAATATGTAAACATTTGTTCTGCCCCTGCAGCCTCCTATAGAGTTCTATAGGGATGCCTGATGTCTGACTCATTTTCGGTGTTATTTCTTTAGCACATCGCTGGCGCAGCAGTGATGAGATGAGGTGACGGCTTTGACTTACCGTACCAACAAATCATAACACGTATAAGCGTCATCGTGACTGATAAGTGGTGCTCGTGCTTTGTGTACGTCTGACTTTAAAGTCTGTGTCTAAATCAGACTCAGTAGGATTCCTAACACACTTACCAACTTCATGAGATACGATAATTAGTGCACCGTATTAAGGTGATGACTGTTGGATTGAAGGTGTGAACTGAGGCAGAGTGTATTAGCGGAGTGTGAAGTTCAGGACTGCAGAATTATGAATATTTTGATAGTGAGCTAAAGCTTGGTTGCCTTAACTTGGATGTAAACACCGCAGTGCATTAATATGGCTCCATAGCGTGTGTTATTTTTATCCCTGTATCCTCCTGGTGCAGCTCTGGGCTCAGCTCCAGGACTGAGGCCTCCACAGGCAGATTGTCCCGTCCGTCCGGGGCCTTAAATTGATCTCAAAGAAGTCCGGCTCAGGAGCTTTCGACCAGCTTTGTGGGGCTTTGAGCTACTCGTGTTACTCCAGCTGGCTTTGATGGGTAATGGGTGCGGGGTGGGTGTCAGACCAAGTGACCTCTGACCTCCCCTCCTGGCTGCCCCTACCCTTAAGCCCCTTGCAGTACAGGGGGTTTAGTCACAGAGGAGGAAATGGACTCTGACTCAGTAGATGAGGTGAAGCGGATGTATAACTGGAATGATGCTAAACTCTGAGTCACACGCTTTTATGAGAATGTCTGTGGACTAGAATTAAGCATCACTATGTGATGAAAAATTTGCAACCTGATTTTAAAATCTGCGTTGGACAGGACAATGGAACTTGGGCACTGTTGGAGACGGATGTTGTCTTGTATCGTAAATGACAGAACATTTATTGCTGCGTCCTTGTTTACACAAGTGAGGTATAATGGTTTTTCCACTTTGAGATGCCAAAAATAACTTCTATTGTGTTTATGGTTGCATTGACTCATGGTCAAATTCGTGTAGGCGTGAACACAAATAGTATCTCAGCGGTTTATTTGAGTCCTGTTTTTATTTACACTCGCACGGACAGGTTAAAACAGTGCTGCGCGCCTGGGCTGGAGTCAAAACACTACGGTATGTTAGCGTAGCACCTCACAAACACACGTGACGCAGAGAAGGAGCCGCAAAACGTGACAAGAAATGTTAGAATGTTGACTATGAGTACTCTGAGGACAGTGTGAGACTGTGTGGGGGGATGTAGAGAAGAGTACCTGGTCGAGTCGAGTCGAGTCGAGTCGAGTCGAGTCAAGTCATAGCTAATGATGTTCCAAGTGTCCAGGCTCCAACAATGATGTGAGGCGGCTCTTGAGCAAGGCATTGATCTTGTTAGATTAAGAGGATCAATCAGATGCACAGAGGTGAATTCCCTCAGGATCGATAAAGTAAATCTAAATTCAAAACAAAATAAAGGATTCTGATTGGATCCTGATTCGGTAGGTAAACAAAATCTTAATTGAGGACTGGATGTCAATGCAGTGTGGGAAGTCTCGTCTAATGCCTCATGAAATGGTTTGTTGCAATCATGCAGCTGGTTCACAGCTCAGTTTTCTGTCAGAGGAAGAGGTGATGCTGCTAATTTGATGGTTTGGCTCCATGTAAACATCGTCATGCATATTAGTCATGCATTGGACCAGTTCTCTTGATTTTACTCAAGTTTTTATAGATTAAATATCCTCCCTAGGTTTGAATGGCAGCACCAGTAACTGCAATTTACCCTCCAAACCAACCAATTAATCCTGATTCTGATCCGACTTGTTCAACAAACTGCAGATACCAGAGTGTGTACGACAGACATAGAGCTGCAGAGAAATTAATTTAAGAATAACAAATGTGAGGCCAATGTGGGCAATGTTAGTGCTGATTTCTAGAAGGACGTTTTTGGTAGTAAAACATCTCTGAGGACACGCGTGTGTTTGTGTGTATGCGTGCCAAAGCAGTGCCGTACATCTCCTCCCCGTCTGACAGAGTAGGTGAAGGTGAAGTTGAGTCGCTCTAGCGCTCCATCACTCTAATCCTGTGGCTCTCCTCGGCCCGCGCAGACCCCTGCATGGCGGTGTCGCCCCCGTGCATGAGCGAGGCCGATCGTTACAGCCTGGAGGCCCTGCGGAGCATCCACCAGATGATGGATGACGACCAGGACGGGGGAATAGAAGTGGAGGAGAGCGTGGAGGTAAGGGGGGGGAGAAATTGGCTCCGTGTGTGTGAAGGTGCGCTTGAGGGTGTTTGTCCCCGTGTTGGTATGCGTGTGTGGGCGTGCGCGCGTGTGCGCGCTCTGCGTCCCTGCGGCGCAGAGACGGAAATGCGTAACACAACAGGTGTGCTGGCCGCCGGTAGAGTCAAATGTTACTGCAGGAGCAGCAGCGGGGTAATTTTGTTTTTGGCCGGGTGTCACGGCTGGTTTGCGCTAACAGCACAACACTGATGACCTTCACACTGGCGCTGGAGGAGTGTAACTCTTCTTAACGTCCCCGCGGCTCCTTTTTATTCCTCCGCTGGGCCGTTTTTCCCCTCGTTAGTTTCACAGACTGCTGGAATAGGCAGAGCTGCCTGCAGGAAAAAGGTCTCACAATTGATGTGGGATGTGTCGCGGTTATTGCGTCAACAAAACAAGCTGATTGCGTTTTCGCATTTTGGGGGAGTAAAGTACATGCACATGCGCACGCACCACGGCATCGCAAAGAGGAGGTGCACACACACAAACCCTCAGTGAGACCCGTTGAACAGCTTACACTGAAACATACATGTTTCAGTGTGAAACATGTATGAAGAGGGAGTGTGTGTGTTATGCTGCACATTCACAGCATGTGAGCATGTTTGCCATGAAAAGTTGGATTGTGCCACAAATCGGTGTTTCGCCCAGAGAGACTGCAGAGTTTGCAGCCGCGTGTGTGTCGTAGATAGTAAACCCAGATTTTAAGAATGCCTCCGCCCTCCAGAATGTAGTTCAGGGATACTTTATCCCCGGGCTCGGGTTGCTGTTGCCATAGCGACATCATGGGAGGGGCCCAGGCTCATCGGAGCACAGCTCCAAGATTCCCCAAGCCATCACATGAAACCTCCGTTTACAGCCAAGGACACATTCCAAGACAGCGTGCTCGCTCAGTCACACACACACACACGCGGGAGCGCGTGCGCGCACCGACTCTGACGTTTGCAACACACACTCGTGCTGACATGTCGGCTCTAAATAAATACGTCCTAAGCGCGCCCACTCCTTATTTCCAGATTGAAACCCCAGCCAATTTAATAAGGGCAGTGTGGTGAAGTGTGTGTGTGTGTGTGTGTGTGGATGTGTGTGTACGTGTGTGTTTGTGTTTGTGTTTGCCGAGGCGGTGGAATGTGTCCGTGACCCAGACTTTCTCTTTGCACGTTTAAACCTTCCATCGCTGCTTCGCCCCATTTTCTCTGCAGTTCATCATCGAGGACATGAAGCAGCAACAGACCAACAAGCACAGTAACCTGCACCGCGAGGACCAGCACATCACCGTGGAGGAGCTGTGGAGGGGCTGGAAGTCCTCAGAAGGTGTGTTTGCGCGCGTGTGTGTGTGTGTGTATTGGAAAGGGTAGGCAGAGTGCTTTTGTTTGTCTCCCGTCTCAGTGTGCAGTTTCCTCCTCCTCAGTTCATAACTGGACCCAGGACGAGGTTCTGCGTTGGTTGAAGGAGTTTGTGGAGCTGCCGCAGTATGAGAGGAACTTTAAAGACTTCAAAGTGAACGGAAACACGCTGCCCAGGTGAGAACGTCATCAGCTGGAGGTCAGCATGGCTGCCACAACAGTTGCTGGACTGCTGTAGCATACCGTGTAGTAGCACCATGTATGTAGCACTGTGGTACTGTAGTTGATGAAAATATCTATATCACCACCACTACCACTGCAAGTACTACTAACACTAGTTCTACAACTAGCACTTCCACAAGACCTACTGTAATACTGCTAATACTACAAGTATTCTAATGTGTATAGCAACCACTACAACTAGCACCACTACTGCAACTACTGGAAAGACAATAATACTGCTGCCACCGCTACTAACAATCATAACAAGTGTAGGGTTCTTCTTCTTCTTCTTCTTCTTCCTTCTCTTTGTCTTCTTCTTCTTCTCCTCCCTCTCCTTCTCCTTCCTCTGCTTCCTCTTCTTCCTCTTCTTCTTCCTCTTCCCCTTCTTCTACTTCTTCTTCTCCCTGTTGTTGTTGTTGTTGTAGTTCACTCTTCTTCATCAGACCTCCTGCCTCTGTGTGTGTGTGCTTCCAGGATTGCCGCTAATGAGCCGTCCTTCCTGAGTGGACAGCTCAGGGTCCAGGACCAGCGGGACAAACAGAAGCTTAACATCAAAGCTCTGGACGTGGTTCTGTTCGGCCCACTCACACGTAAGGACCGCCAGTGCCCGTAGTCCTCCTGCTCTCTCCGTATGTGTCCATCGGGCCGTCCTGCCATCTGCCCATCAGACTATCCCCTTAGCTACAACTCACACACTCTGACAGAATCAGGCAGTGTGTGTTCAGAGAGGAAGCGTAAAAATTTGAATTGCTGTTTGAAAATGTCACTGCTGCTCGTGACAAATGCTTAAGGAAATTATGCATTTCAATTATAAATTGACAAAATCTTATGAACCTAAAACAATCAATGGGTGCCGAATTTAGCTTTGTGTTAGTGCTGAGTTGAGTCCTTATGACCGACTGAATGTAACGCAATGACAATTTCTGTCCTCTAGGTCCTCCACATAACTACATGAAAGACCTGTTACTGATTGTGTCAGTGGTGATGGGAGTCGGCGGCTGCTGGTTTGCACAGGCTCAGAATAAAGCCAGCAAGATCCACATCAGCAGAATGATGAAAGACCTGGAGAGCCTGCAGAGAGCTGAGCAGAGTCTGACCGACCTCCAGGAACAGTGAGTAACTCGCGTCCACATCCATCATTCCCAGGTCCAAATCTCTGGTTTTGGGGCGCTGGAAGTTTGCTGTGTTTCCTCAGACTGGAGCGCGCTCAGGAGGAGAAGCGAAACGTGGCGGAGGAGAAGCAGAACCTGGAGGAGAAGATGCGGGATGAGATCATGGGGGCGCAGGAGGAGGCCTATAGGCTGCAGGAGCTGAGGCAGGGCGCCGTCAGCGAGCTCAGCCGCCTCCGATATGCAGAGGAGGAGCTGGAGCAGGTACGTCCACACCTCCACAGACCAAATCACCTGTCATCATCATGATAACTAGCTAATAGCTAGCTAATACCTAGCTAGCTTATACCTCCTGAACAACAATCCACATATAACCCTCCTAAACACACACAGTCCATTGATGGATGTGCATCATCCCAGTATATTACAATATATGTCTTTGTTTCCAAAAAAAGAAAAAGGAAACATACAAAATAATACAAATACAAAATGTGTATGTGGGTTTTTGAGGCTAACCTTTGGATGCACAACCCAGCAATACCTACACTCTTCTACGAGGGTTGGGGGATCATTTTTGACCCCAATTAAAACTCCTGGAATACTGAGAATTTTCTCAAAATTAAAGAAAACATGAAGATTGAAAAATGTTGCCTCATGTCACAAACATGTTTAATGAGGAATATCTAAAACATGAATATATTACAGTTTTTCTTATAAAGATTTTGAAGAATAACAACCATTTGGGTTATTTTTGACCCCAAGGGTGCATCTAAGGGTTAAAAAAATGATAGTGACCAAATGAATAAAAGTCTGTGCAGTCACTAATGTTTGGAAAGTAAATCGATCACTAAAGGTTGTTGAAATTATTAAACTAATTAGAGCCACTAATGTCACTAAAATAACTCGAGTGACTGACGTAGCCAAAGTCCCCAGTGGAGGAGGGGGTGAGAAACCCGATATGTTTCGGGGTAAAGCCAGAGAGTGACGACACAAGCCAGGGGTCAGAGGCGTATAGCTAAAAAAATGAAAAAATAAATACCAGCATGGAACCTCAAAGGCTTCTCAGAACCGCGGCCTTTGAGTGGGAGACCACCATGCTGTGCTGCAGGTCAGCGTGATGCTGCTGTCTGCAGGTCCGAGGAGCCCTGAAGCAGGCGGAGAAGGACATGATGGCCAGCTGGTCGGCCTCGGAGGCCCTGCAGCAGTGGCTCCAGCTCACTCACGAGATGGAGGTGCAGTACTACAACGTGAAGAAGCACAGCGCTGAGCTGCAGCTCGCTGTCGCCAAGGAGGAGGTGAGACCAGAGCGTGTCATTAAAAGCAGAAATGTATGTGTACAAATGTGAGTTGTCGGCGCAACAAAATGCTACAACAGGTGATGTGATGTTGACGATAGAGTAGATTTGCCTCTGCTTTTTCTGAAGAAGGTGGAGGAGTATAACACGACACTTAAAAATGTCTTAGATCAATACATCAATGGATCAATTAATGTAGCTTATCTACCCTTTCTTAGACATAGTGTTTCGTTACCCACATATTCCAGAGTAAACATGCTGTAGCGATATTTCAGGAATTTGTGGAACCTTTAGCAAACATGATGGGATCTTTTTCTCCTACCTGTCTTTGTCTCCAGGCTGAGAGAATCAAGAAGAAGAGGAGTTCAGTCCTCGGAACGCTACATGTGGCTCACAGTTCCTCCCTGGACCAGGTGGACCAGAAGATCCTCGAAGCAAAGTGAGCCACGCGTCACGCTCATGCTTCACGTATCAATTGTGGTCCTAGCAACCTCACAAACCCATGGAATGTCCATCAGGAACGCCTTGTCCGACGTGACGGCCTGCTTGCGGGAGCGTCTGCACCGCTGGCAGCACATCGAACGCCTGTGCAGCTTCCCCATCATCCGAAACGCCGGCCTGGCTGCGCTGACCTCTCTGCTCTACTCGGACTCCGTGGGGCCGCGAGTCTCCCCGTCTGCCTGCTCGTGCCACAGCTCCACCCACGGCTCCATAGAGGACCTGCTGGAGGACTCCGCCCCTCAGATTCTACCACAGAAGACAGGTCAGTGACGAGAGAGGAGAGTGTTTGGATCACCTAGCAATGTTGTATAGAATGTTGGAGGTTGCTAGTTTGATTACGGTCCTTTACCCATGAAGCAATATTTTTCTTTACTGATGTTTGAATTAATTCAAAGAAACTTCTCTGTATTTTGAGAATCTTAATGGGGGTCAAAAATGACCTCACGCGTGAAAGAGTGCAGGTATTGGTAGGTTGTGCATCCAAGGGTTAAGAACTAAAGCCCCACCTACTCCCCAGGCACCTTATTTAGACCAAATTGCTCCTCAAACAATGAGGAAAAGTCATACTTATGTATCTAAAGATGAACGATATACGTCCCACCTACAAACCCAGTGTTGTCCACCTCTCCATCTTCTCCAGTTCCTCCGCTGAAGCGCTCTCCCCGCTCTCGGGGCTCCACTATCTGCCGCTCCCGTCGCTCCGCTGTCATCGCTCCGCCGCCGGCTGCCATTATCTCCCAGGACCCTGACCTCCTCATTCCCATCCGGGCGCCGTACCCGCGCTGCGAGGAAGAGGAGGGGCGTTTCCCCTCCGGCCTGATCAAACAGTACGTCCGTCCTCATGTTTGTGATGAAGTCTAGCAAATGTAGGTTGAAAAGAAGCCTGCATCCTTCCCTCCCTCATTCCTCCTCTTTTCTTCTATCCCTTTCCTTTTCCTGTCTGACTGCCCCCCTTACTTCTCCCGCACAGAGACTCGCAGGAGAGGTTCTCCGATTCTGACAATCCTCTTTCACCTCCTCATGGCAAAATCTTTTCCGGATCTGTCCCGACCTCTGCTGACTCCTCCTCTCGAAAGCTGTACCGTGACGAGACAGACGCGTTGACGGACAGCTCGGTCCGGAGGCCCCCCAGCAAAGAGGAAGGAGACGGCGAATCTCCCGTCCGCAGGATCTCAGTGGAGGAGTTGGAGGCTACGTTTGACTTGGCCTGCAGGAGGATGTTAAAGGAGAAGGCCTCAGATCCTCCACTGATGGATACCGCATCGGTAAAGCTGGCCAAGGAGGAGGCGGCGATTGACCCCGCCTCCAGGAAGTCAGCCCGAGCCAGGGGCGACGTGTCAGTGGATGCATCTGGTAGAAAGGCAGAGCTGGAGGCACCACTGGAACATCCATCCTGGAAAGCCGATAGAGATGTGATGGGTGTTTTGACGGACGCTGGCTCGAGGAGCCACTGGGAGCGAAGTGATTTACCGCAAGACGTCGCCGGCAAAAAGTTCCCCTGGAACGATCTGGAGGAAGCCACTGATGCATCATCAAGGAAGATCTCCAGGGACATGATGGGCCTTTCAATGGACAGCATCCCCAGGAGGCCCGAGCTAGTGTTTGACTCTGTCTCCAGAAAGCTGTGCAGAGACACCATGGGGACGTCCCTGGATCCCGACTTGAGAAAGGTGACTTGGGAAAAAGGAGACAGCGACTCTAATGTGGGTGTGGCCCACAGAGAGAAAACCACAGAGGTGGCAGGAACGCCGCCAAGAAAATCTTCTCGAGGGGAAGTGGAGCACGCCGCCGACAGCTCCCTCGCAAAAACATTGGCCAGAGAGAAAGCGGACGTCATGATCGACGCGCTATTGAGCAAGTTGGCGGAGAGGCAGGAGTTTGGCCCTGCAGCCGGCCTGAAGATCCTGAGGGAGGAGCCAGAAATTATGAGGAGAAGAATCCCGGGGGACAACGTGGACAGCTCCATAGACACACCTACAGGGAAAGTCTCCTGGGACATAGGTGACCCTATCACAGAGACGCCCAGGCAGAGGATACTAAGGGAAGAGCTGGCCGCACCGGAGCTCAGCTCCTCCGTCGGCTGGATCGAGCAGCCGGACCTCACTTCGTCCTCATGGAGCCATTCGACGGAGTATTCCTCCCTGAATCCGGTGAGCCAGCTGGTGTATGACGGAATCCTGGAGAAGTCCTGCAGCCCACGCGACCTTTCAACCTCCTTGCCCAACCTGCCTCAGACCCTCCTCCTGAGCGAGGCCGATCCGACGCCGGTGCCGCCGCCGCGGCAGCAGCACAGCGCGGCTTCGTCGGCCACGCCGCCTGAGAGCGGAGAAGATGAGAAGAAGAGAGATGACAAGAGCAAGGAGAAAGAAAAGAGCCGGAAGTCTTTGAAGCTGAAGAACCTTTTTAAAAAGAAAAATGAGACAGCTCCAGAGAAAACTCAAGGCGGCCTACAGAAGCTGTGAGGTTTGTTTCATCTGCACGTCTGGAGGTTGAGAACCTCGCCGGAGACAGCCGACCGTTAGATTTCATCACCTGAGCTGCACTGTGACACTGTCTCCAGTCGGAGATTTGGAATCTGGAAATCGCTTTGGAATTCCAGGGAACGCCACGTGGGTTTGGTAGCAATTGGTTTGATGCAGGGATGGACTGTCAGAAATCATGAGTCAGCAGAAAGTGAGAGCTGGTCCGAGCGAGAAGAGGGGAAGATTTACCA
This sequence comes from Carapus acus, assembly GCA_900312935.1. Classification (NCBI taxonomy): domain Eukaryota; kingdom Metazoa; phylum Chordata; class Actinopteri; order Ophidiiformes; family Carapidae; genus Carapus; species Carapus acus. The sequence continues at coordinate 10,906 of OMPJ01040478.1, forward strand.
CTTTTTTTTTTTTTTATGTCGATGATGTTTTTTATGAAGCTTTATTGTACCTTGTGTCTGACCTGTTTTGGATGGGGGTGGGGGTTGACTTTGTCATGGGGTCGGATTGAGATTTTTCAAAAAGTTGTGTGATGCTGACTCAGTTTTGTTTGAATGGTTCTCCACTCTGTGTAACAGCAGGAACTGTGATTTGGAATCAGGTCTGTTGGCTTGGACTACAGACGTCATTGCAATTAATTTAAAATTGTATTCGTGGCAAAGATTTTGCCAAATATTTCAATGCACACAAATACTTTTCTTGGTAAACTCAAATTCACTGGCACATTTTTTTTCTTATTTTATTTTCTTTTGTTTTGAGTCACTGGAATGTTACCAGGCGGTGCTCCTCTATTTGTCTTCTGCCTGAGTGGATTTCATTGGAGACGAGTGCATTTAAATGCATATTTCAGTTTGTCCAACTGTTTTGCAGGATTTATTGTCATGTATTGTTTACAGCTTTGGCAGTTTATTTCAGAGCGTCCTGGACTTCAGAGTTAGTACCTTTCTTTAATTGTTTATAGTTGCTTCTTGAAATGGGGTTCTGATTGGATTAAGTTGATTTATTTGGTGATCAGTGCCTGTGAAAACCAACAAGTCCTTGACTTAATTTTCGTCCTTGTCCTCGTAGACGTGCACTGAATGATGTGTTTTCCCGGTCATTTGTTCATCGCTAACGGTAGCGTAGGAATCTTGAGCCTGACATTATGGGATGTTTTCAGCCATTTGAATCGGGAAACCAACCTCAATATCTTACTGCCTTTGTGGCAATTTTAAACTTTTGAAATGTCAATGAACATGTTGGTTGTACTGCATAATGGCTATGCAGTACACAGACGCCATAGTTAGTGTATGACATTTTTGTGCATTACTTAGGTCTTCCACCAGAGGTCAGTGAAGACTTATCCAGCTTGTTCTTTGTTTGATGGAAAAGTAGAGGCGGAGTCTGCATGGTGACCTTTTCCTCGAGTAATTATTAACTCAACTATGACTATGGATTTCATCATATTTGACAAAAAGACATTTTGTACCACAACAAAAATGAGAAAAAGAATAAAGGAAGACTTTTACAAACAAGGACCCTCTTGTCCTGTTTTCAACGTGGGAGAGGGAGGAGGAGATGAAGATGAAGATGAAGAGGTATCATCGCCAGAGCGCTAAGGGGAAAAAGGAACTTTATTACTCATCAGCATCTTGCAGCAGACAGACGACCTGCCTTCGGCAAATAACTGCTCAGTGAATCATGGCGCACTGGTACAAAATACCCAAGTGAATACGCAAAACCAAATTACAAAAATGCCCTCCTTAAAATATGGCGGAAAAAAGAGAATACTAAGAAAAAATGAGTGATTATGTGGAGAAGTAGAGTGGTTGGTATCCTGCCCAGAACAGGGAGGCTTCATCTAAGAAGCAGAAGTTTGCTGGTTTGATTCCTGCCCCTTCCAGGAGAGCTTTTTACAAATCACTGAGCAGGTCACTGAACATCTCAGGATTACTGGTGGAATATGAATTATACCACCGACAGTAAGTATTGCGGTACTGGATGTCAACGCTGAAAAAGCAATGTGTGATATTGTGTGTGTTGATCATTGAATCCATATACAACTGTACATGGCTGCTTTTTGGAATCTGTTCAGATGTGCTACGTGAGCTAGTGAGGTAGGCTAACCTATAACCTGCACCCTTCACTCTCACATGCTGTCTCCATGGTTCCTGCACGGCCAGGAACTTGCCCAAGCACTCATCATCCATTACCACCCGATGCCTCCTCAGATGGTCTGACGAAGCTCTGCTGTTAACTGATCTGCCGCAAATGTCTTAATCCGGCCTCTTCCACGACCTGTCATCGGTACCGAGCTTGGTTTATATTTAGTCCTGCGTGAGTGTCTTTTTGCAGTCTGACTTGTTATGAGATTCTGTCAGGAGCTGTGAAGTTTCTCCACCAACATCCTCTTGTCGGTGTGGCTTTGTGCTCGCTGATCACAGAGTCGAGATGTTGCGGTTGGAGGCAAGTAGGACAGGAAAGGGGGGGAAAAAAACCCTTAAATAATCGTATTTCTGCCGCTAAAGCGTGGATGCTTGTACAAAACAACAGATTCAGTGATGAGATATCTGAAATTTCAACTTTGCTGATGATGCTTGAGCAAAGATGTGAGAAAATCCATCCGAAGCTGTGTCTCCAGCTTCCTCAGGGGTTGTCACAACATTCTCTGAACTCAGGCATCGCAGGGGTGCTTTTCTTCGCCATTGCTACCAGTTTGCGGAGTGTGAAAGACTTGGTTTCTATGGTAATGAAATCTATCCAAAATAATTGCGATACTTCATCTGTCCCCCTAGAGGGGTGGCCAGGACGACCGGAGGGGGACATCACAGCGGGATAGATGAAGACAGAAAGTGAGTGCGACCTTGCACCTCATTGAGATTTCACCCAACAAGTTGAGCTGCAAGAAACAAAACGCTTTTCTCTGAGATACAAATCAATTTGTCATTTGAAGGTGAAACAGCGAAAAGAGAAGAATCAGTCGCAGGAACATTGTGGACCAGGTTTCAGGTCTCTGTGTTGACGATGTCCCAAAACAGACATCCAAGGAAAACTTTACCCCAATCCCTGCCTTGTGCCCGACCCTTGTCCCCAGGTCTAGGTCCATGAGGATAAGACACAGACCTAAATGGGTGCCCTAGCCCTAAATCCTAAACCTAAACTCAACTTCAATGGTAATCCTTGCACTAAGAGTAACCGTGACGTCTTCCCCAACAGAGGACATGTGTAAGGGAGAAGAGAATTTAAGTTTTAGTCTTCAAAGCTAACCTAACTGCCCATCCCAGCCCTAACCTAGACCAGGGGTCGGCAACCATAAATGTTGAAAGAGCCATACTGGACCAAAAAAGTAAAAAGCAAACCTGTCTGGAGCCGCAAAAAAATTTAAAAGCCTTATATCAGCCTTATTAGCGAATCAGATATTTATTCTCAACAATTTTACAGCATTGGAAAACGTTAAGAATGTATGTGTCACATTTTTCCTCCCAGAAAAAACATATTAAAACAAAAAAATTAAAATTTTCCCATTTTTATCCATTGTCACGCATTGTTGAAAATTCCCCAGGGAGCCACTAGGGCGGGCGCTCAAGAGCCGCATGCGGCTCCAGAGCCGCGGGTTGCCGACCCCTGACCTAGACCTTAGCAATCTCCCAAACCCCAAGGTCCTCACCACCGACAACTGGGAGCTGAACTCACCTCCGAACAATAACCCTGAGTCACGAGACTGTTTCTGGGACCTACTTTCAGATCTTTCTCTCACTCTAGAGCCAAAACCTTCGCCTAAAAATAAGGATCCACTGAGGACCTGAAATGAAAGTGTGACAAAGACCTCTAAGATTGCGTCACTTTGGTACATATTTTTTTATTTCTTATCACTGTGAAACTCAGATTCAAAGCATGAATATGAATTCATTCTCTGCATTTAAGGCTTAAACCCTTTTTCAGTACCTGCAGCACTTGTTTGTTCATTCAACGGATTTTAAGTCTGAATGTTGGCTGGTGGCACAAGCAAGCGTGTGTTTGAGTGCATGGTTAGCTTCATTAGCAGCCGGGTAAACGCCTGCGCCACCCTCCTCATCCTCACTTGATTGAGCAGCTCTGTAGCAGGCACACATGACTCTCAAGGATAAACCCAAGTGCTAAAGTCGCGCTATGTGGTAAATGGGTGTATGCGGTGAGAACATCTTCGCCTCTGAGCTGCTGTGTGTTTTTCCATGAAGTGCCTTGAATTCAACACGTGTCAAGCAAGAATCTTCAGCCTACAAGGAGAAAAAAAAAGAGGCTTAGCGCTCCGCGCTGCAGATAGTGGTGGAGATGAGCGAATAAACACTGGAGAGGATGAACAAAAGGTTGCCGTTGGTTACCAGATTGCTCCATGTTTGGCTCCCGCTGTGCGTTGCCCTCTGAGGTGGATCATTAGCTGCAGAAATGTGCACAGCATCAAATCACCATAGCATTCAAATATGGGTTGTCACTTAACGCTTCATATGAATTAGACTCATGTGAATTAGCTTCATATGAATTCACTCTTGAATTTCTAATGGCGATCCCAAACAACAAGAACACTAATTTTGTGTTGTGTTATTCCTGGCCTTGGAAAAACGAGTGGTAAATCATGAATGCATGTAATTAAATCCATGGTTGGAGCAGTGGACGGTAAATGTGGAAACATTTGAGGCTTATGAGCAGAATTTGCTAACCGCTAGGTTTCCAGCAAATCACAGGCGACTCAGAAAGTGTGAGCCTGCGACTGATACCTGCTATTTGAAAGGAATAGACCAAAATGACGCAGAGGAGGACGGGGAGGAGGGCGAGGCCTGAACTGAGCAGCATCCAGGACGAGATGGGGCACTGGACGTTGGGGTCCTGGTGAGGGTCTGCAATACACAGACAGGCGTTTCTGTTAAATCTATTCAGCAAGAGGAGGATGAAGTTTTCCCCTCTTCCCCTGATTTTTGCAGTGAGCTCATGTTCTCATTTGCAGCAAAATCATATTAGTGTAAAAAAAAAAAAAGAAGAGCCGCTCTTGTTAGAGAGCTTGCCGCTGCCGTGGTTAATGTCTCGTCTCATTCTGCTAACTTGCGAGTGTGTTTGCTGGGCTCACTCACGCCGTTGCCCCTAAAATGTACTCTGATTTGTATGCTTTGCAAAGCTTCTGAGGCCTGATGCCTCTTATCTGCTGGGAACAAATCAGATTTTGGATATTAAGCCAAGCCTCACGTGTCGCCTGGAGATGCAGAAATGTTCCCTAAACTGGTGTCCTTTTAAAATAATGGCAATTTCTTTAACAAGATATTTGAGTCAGAGCAGACAAGCAGCAGCAGAACACACAACCTTTGCAGAAGGGAAGGAGCACTCACCCTCATCCAACAGGATCCTGGTCACTGCGGTCCCGTATTTGAAGGAACTTGCCAGGGACAGCTTGTCCTCGTTGTGCTCAACTGAGGTCCGCTCAGTCCCGCAGTAGTACAGGCCCTCCTCTGACTCGCCGAGGTTCTCAATCAGCAGGTCGTAGGTCTGGGACGAGTGGTTCATCATCAGGTGGAAACGGCTGAAAGGGTTCAGAACCTTCGCGATGTTTCTGTTGTCGTACAGCGCCTCGTACGCCGTCCTCAGAACCAGACGGGGTTGGTGCTGGTGACTGCAATTGCGGTACCACGCGATGTAGACGCCCACGTCCAGCCGGCAGTCGCAGTGCAGGGTGATGTTGTCGCCGCGTTGGACTTTCAGCTCTAACGGGGAAGCGGAGGTCGGAGCCGTACCGCAGGAAACAGCTCCTACGACACAAGTGACCAAACATCGCAGGGTAATCAGCTGAGAGGAAACCATGACATTTGGGAAGAATTCTGTATTTTCTTCAGGTCGGGTTGGCTCAGTCGGTTGCCAAGTAGGCCAAGATCAGGCACTCCATCATTCATGGTTCTCGAGGTCGGGCAGTCATCTTCTAACTGGCAGCATGCAGATTTGATCCCTGACTACTAAAACGGTCCAATGTCAGAGCGCCCTTGTATCGCTAACTGCTCCTCGGGGCCCAGACCGAGCAGCTCGCTGCTCCTGATTGTGATGAAGGGTCAAACGTATGCAAAGCTACTCGCCCCAGGAGCAATAACATAAAAGCAACATCTATACCGTACGAGCGGAGCTGGAAAATGGAGCCTGGCGGTAGAAAATGTACCTTACCAAAAAGCAAAGCCAGACAAACACAGAGCCGGTCCATTTGTGATGAAGGGCTGGATCCGAAAATCTGTTGAGTGAGGCAGATCACACACGTATACTCTCAAAGAAACACACACACACACACACACACGCATACACACACGCGTTTGACCTGTGAAAAGGGAAGGAAACGTTGTGATTGGCTGAAGAAGTGGAGCAGTATTTTTGTGGTTGTTAAGGCGAGGTTGAGACATTTTTACAGAGGCGCTGATGACGCAGGGAACCAGCAGACGGGCTGTGCTGCCTTTAAATTTGTCCGCGACCTCAAGTCGAATCAACATTTTTCTGCATTGCCTAGTTTCACTCCTCAAATACAATATTTCAAGTTCTATTTTTTCTTTTTTTTTTACGACCTAGCCTGATAGCGCAGCTGTCTAGACGCTGAAAAACGCCAACAACAGACGAAAAAAACAATGTTGTGACAAATTGGAAAGTTGAGGAGAAAAGTAGACAAATGAATAGGATACAGAGAAAGAGTGAGAGAGAGAGAGTTACAATAAATACGCCAGACACTCCGATGAATGGAGGCAATGTCCTAGTAAATCCAGATGTTGGGAGAGGTCCAGAGGTTCTCCAAGGAGGCTGTGGGGGTTTGGGGATGATGGGCAGCACAGCTGCTTGTCAGGTGGAGGTTGAGATCGGAGGACGCCACAGGCTTCTGAGCCCCAGCTTCCACGTCTGGAATGACCGGACACACCTGAGGACAAACTGGAGAGGAGGCAGCGTGTGCAGCCTCAAACACAACCAGAGCAGAACGATCGGGGCACAGCGTGTGTTTGGCATTCCAACTAAATGAGGACTGTGTGACTTTTTACTCCAATCTCAAGACACACTGGAGGCACAGGTGGAGGATCTCACATACTAAAAAGATGCGGTGTAACCTTTGCAGGGCTTGTGTCAGTGTGTGCTGGTCACACACAAAGTCACGGTAAGATGTGTGTGTGAACAGAACAGGTGCCCTTTATGTGTATGTGTATTGTTCTGGTTTACCTCAAACACGCACGCACACATGCGCACAAACACACGTGCACACATATTCAAATGCACATTGTCATATTCTCGTGCAAACAGGTGCACAAACACACACACACACACATACACATACACAGAGGAAACAGAATGAAGTACACATGAGGGTGTGTGTGCGTGTGTGTGTGTGTTTGTCTGTGTTAGTGAGTGAGCAAGAGGGTCCATAATGATAGTTACTGACAGAAAAATATCAACAAAACATAAAAAGTGCAGAGATCGATCTGCACGCGTGCGTGTGTGTGTGCGTGTGTGTATGTGTGTGTGTGTGTGAATGTGTGTGTGTGTGTGGTGACCAGGCTCCCTGAACATGGCTTGCACACCCAGTAAATGGAGCAGATGTGTACTTTTTTGTGTTGCTTGCATGCTCGTGTGTGTGTGTGTGTGTGTGTGTGTGTATGTGTTTCTCGGCAGCCTGTGGTGTTTGATGTGGTTGTGTGACGAGACCTAATGTCAGAAACATCCTGTCGCTGACTGAGCAGCTGATCGTCCTCAGCAGCAGCAGCAGCAGCAGTGTGTCTCTCTTGGGGACGAGCAGGGGGCTGGGGGGCCGATTTGGGTTTCCTGTGCCATTTGATTGGCTAAAATAGGGCGGAGGGAAGTGTTGCTGTTTCAGAGTGTGTGTGTGTGTTGGGAGGCGGGGGAGGGTGTATGAATACTGACCTTAGAATTCTGACTAATCGTGGAGAGGCAACGGTCGGTTTTGTTTGCACCATAACAGCAAAACAATTCGTGGGCGAGCTGCTGCCTTATATCAAGACTTTCCTATCTCACTCTGCTGATGTGCTAAACTTGTAAGACAGGTTGCATAAATTGGTGTGTAAAGAAATACAGGAAAGTTACATTTCCTTGAGTAACAATGCACAGCTGCTCAGTGATGGACCGCAATCAGGTCAGACAGGGTGAAAGGATGAAAAGACATACGAGAAAAAATAGCAGGAAAAAACAAAACCTTTGTCTGTGTGTGGTCCTCTCTGCTCAGCCAATCAGGGAAGAGAGGCTGAGGAAAATCCCTGCGGTGTGAAATGAGGCAATAACGTCAGTGAAGAGTCAGCTGATCGGCTGGTGTGGGCTCCTGTTTGTCGTCGTTTCTGACCAGTTTGATTTCCTTCATCCTCATTTGCCCCACCGCTACTGCGCGATGCGGTTTGTTTACTTTTTGTCACTGTGTTCGTCCTCAGTCATTGTCAAGTGTATTACAGGGCGGCCCTCTCGACACCCGCGCCCTGTTTCCAAGATTATTATGGGATGTTATGGAGATTTATGAGGCGTTAACTGCGCGGCGCCATTTTGCACTTGATCCCAGAACGTCGGATCTTTCACAACCCTTCTTTGTCATCCCCTCCCTTTCCGCAACTCTGTAAGAAGACTTGACGACACCTGTCTGTGATGTGCGTCATAACGTTTAACACCTTATTGAGTGTCTTGGCAGTGTGTGAAATTTTGCTCCTACATATAAAGTTTCTTTTTCGATTTGTATCTTCTCTCCTCACCGGCATAAGTGATACTTCAATCTGCATAAAAAGCTCTGCAGGTGAGGGGACGAGGAGCGGTTGCTTGGAAACAGCTGGGAAATTCACATCACACACAAGCTGGTATCACTATGACGACACTCAAAAGAGATCGATTTCAATCAAAAAGCAAAACATGATCACGGAAACAACAAAACACACCAGCCGCCACCCTGCCGAGATATCCGCAGCTCTGTGTGCGGGTTTGTGATCAATTTTTAATTTTGTCCCTTAAAGCGGCGCGGGAAAATAAAAAAGATGCATCAAGAAGATGCATCAATTCTGCTGTAAATGTAGAAGAATGAATTCACACAGGCTGTGCCCCCGACACAAAACAATTACTGAATCAATCACAAGCAATCAAAAGTGGCAACTACCAGGAGGGCACACACATACATACACACACACACACACGCACACGAGTCCAGACTCCCTCTTCAGACCTCTTCACTTTCTCCACTTTAGTTCGGGCTTTAGATATAAATTGAAATTGGATTTTTTCATTGATCACGCACACGTAACAGCTCCCAAAAATGAAAACATGGAGATTTCCGGGGAGGTCATTACACACAAAGAGCTGCAATTTCTCATTAATCTTCCAAGCGACGGCTCGTCCTGTAAGCCCGACCTTGAGACTCTCAATACAAGTTGCATCTGAGTGCTAATTCCACTGCTGGCCACTAGGGGCGCTGCAGAGCTGTGTAGGAGCTGACGTAGAACTGCGGAGATGCCAATGAGTGATGAAAACTATAATTTCCCCCAAACCACAAAGATCAACCTGGCCAGCCCCCCTTAATGACCATGTCCACCCTTTACTGGCCTTTAGGGGGCGCATTTGAGAAACTTTGAAAAAATTGGATTCTCACAGCCAAAATTCTTGGTTATCGTCTATAAACTGTGCATTTCATCACATTTTCGATCATGAGAAACACAAGCTGAGTGAATAATGTTGACATAGGAGGTGAAAACTGTGACAAAAGGATAACAAATAAAAAGAAAACAATGTAAACAAGGCAAGTTTCACTGTATGTTTACTGCTTATGTGTCTATAGAGGAGGTGGACAAAGTTTTAAAAATGGGTCAGCGCTGTGTTACGGCGTCCTCGCTGTGTGTGCGTGTGTACGTGTGCGTGCATGTGCGTGTGTGTGTGTGTGTGTGTGTTTAAGTGACCGCCTCGCTCCAGCTTTACATCTTCGTCCTCCTCTTCCCTGACAGAGGCGGAACACTGCTGACTCAGCGGGCCCGTTTGGTTTCCAGACTGTGCAGCTGTTGGCGCTCCTGTACGTCAGTCTGACACCAGAGGCCACAGAGAATGTGTGTGTGTGTGTGTGTGCGCGTGCGTGTATGTGAAGAACTCAGCCCATCTACCGGCCTCTTTCCGCGGCAGTTTTCTGCTCCTTCTTTGACTCCTTCCGTCACTCTTCCTGCCGCTGCCGCTCATCGCCGCTCTCCGTCTTCTCCCCCCCGCGCGCTGATGTCCTGTCAGCGCCGCTTCCCGTCCTGACGGAGGAGTCGTCCCGACCTCGCTCCGCCGACATCGATCAGACGAAAGCGCTGATCGATGCCGCTACCCCTTCGCTCCCTCCTCCGCCGTCCTCCCCGGCATCCCCTTCCATCCTCCTTTTCCCCTCACTCATCTCCAGCCCCACCAACTGTCCACCACTGACCTTTAACCTTTGCCCCTCCTCACAACTCTGCTGTGTGTTAAAAAGGAAAAAAGTGTGTGTTAAAAAGGAAATCCTCTCCTGACCTCTCCCTCTCTCCCTCCCTCCTTCTCTCCCTCTCTCTCCCCCTTTCCCTTCTTCTTTTCCGTCTGCCGTATCCATACCCACAAAGATATATTTCGCCGCCACCGCCGCCATCGATCCCCGATCCATACCAGTCTCGGCAGGATGTGTCAGCTGTCTGTCGATGCTGTCAGTCTGTGTGACACAGTCACACACACACACACAATCACACTCGCATACACAGCACAAGCACTCACACACAGAATTTGTACCCCTAATGTTTTGGTGAGAAACCTTGACTGTGACAAAAAAAAACAAAAAAAAACATTGTGTCGGCTTGGCTGGGCCCGCGTCGGTAACCATGGCGATAGTTTGCCTGAGGGACGTTTTGGAGGTTGGATGTGGTCCTAAATGAGGGACAGTGACTGCAGCGAAAAGCACTCAGACGCCACACTGGGCCAAAACACTCATTTCCTGTGTGAAATCAGCAGAATGCCCCTTTAGTGGCGGGCAGACTTTGGCTCTCACCTTGTGTGTGTGTTTGTGTTTGTGTGTGTGTGTGATTTTACGGCGGTATACGCATGTGCATGTGTGTACGCGGCTTGTTTTCATGTACATTGCGGCTCGTATTAATCATATTGTGAGGAGCACATTTGTTATGATTTGTGTCATATTTGGGCGCAGCTCGGTTTGTTGTCGTATAATCATCCTTCTCTCGCAATCGCTGCCTGAAATTGCAAGAGAGATGCGCGAAAAGATGGCAAACACACACACCGGCTACGTCCTGTGGGACACACATACACATACACGCGCGCGCACACACACATGCTTGCCCCTCACAAACTCGCTCACGCACCCGGTTTGATCTTTGCAGAAAATGTCGGATTGAATTACCACAACATGCTTTTAGGTGATTTTTTTCCTGACGCTCTTTAGATCCCAGGCAATTTACCTTTACATGAAAAATGACACTCCGAAATGAATTAAAAAGAAAAAAAAAGCCTCATTCATAACTGCCACGTCCTCACTTAGCCACCGTCAGAAATGATTCAGATACAAAATGTGACCTGCTGTTAAATTGAGCTTAATCACATTTGCTGTTTGCTCTGTTAGTCTGTTAATACTTTGAATAATTCACCATGTGACACAGGGACTGTCACTCACGTCCGTTTCGTTTAACGCGAGGAGGCGACTTTATAATTATCCGGCCGACTCAAAGGTCACACAAACACGGGCGCGGCATTAATTGGCAGACGCGTGGAAAGTTTATTTGTCCCACAGGCCGAGAGTGTCTGATAGCAAAGCTATTACGTCTTAAGCCGCAATTACAATGTTGCTCCGATAAGCACAAAATCACTTTGAAAGTCATTTAAAACAGTTTCAACTCGTGGATGAGAGGAAACAGCGGGAAATTCGGTCGATCTGACGTATTGATCGCACAGCTGATGACGTCATGACTCCCACAATGCAACAGTGAGCAATACCGCTCAGACCTTTCCAGGGGGGGAGACGTGAGAGAGAGGGGAGGGGAGGGAGGATGGAAGGAAGGAGGGAGGGAAGGAAGGAAGGAGGGACAGAAAACAATGACAGATGAGAATAAGCAGGGGGGGATGACGATGGAAAAAAAAGGAAGGAAGGAAGGGAAGAAGGAAGAAAAGAAGAAAGGAAGGAAGGAAGGAAGGGAGGAAGAAATTCGTTTGATCCCGCGTATTGATCGCACTGCTGATGACGTCATGACTCCCATAATGCAACAGTGAGCAATACCGCTCAG
>OMPJ01040479.1:0-27359 GCA_900312935.1 Carapus acus
TAAGATCACCCGTTTGGGAGCACTTTGGTTTCCCAGTGAAAACCTGCGACGGAAAAAAACAAGTGGATAAAACGAAGGTGGTATGTCGTCATTGTTTTACTAGGTCGGCTATGTTTCGTGCAACACTTCAAACATGCTCACTCACCTGAGACGGCACCACCCAAGTGCTAAGATTACCGGGACAAGAAAGAAAGCCCCCGTAGCGCAAACGCCACTGTTATCTGCGTTCAAGCATCTTTTCAATCACAATTCCGATCGGGCAACTGATTCTTCTTGGCAAAAAATATGAAGATTGAGTAAAATTGAATACTGCAACACTAGAATTCCGGAGCTGAGTGCTGCACTTGTGGATTTTTTTGTTTAGTGTTTGAAAGGAATTTATCATTTTCAATTTTAATATTTTAATTTGTAACATTGATAACCATCTGAGGATATTTAATCTAACTTAATAGTACCAAGCAGCACTTTGAATTTATTTATGATTTCTGCTTGTTTATTGACAAGTTTTGGTTAAATAAACAACACACTGTGGAAGAAAATGGTTTTGCATTTTGTTCCCATACTGTACCGAAAATATACCGAACCGTGACCCCCCTGTACCGAGTACGTACCGAACCGTGATTTTTTCATACCGTTACACCCCTAGTGGTAATAGATTTACCTGCAATGATAGCGCTGCGCTTAGATTTGGGCTTTCTCCGACACCATCATACATTAACAAAACATAAACGCTGACACAGGTCAACTCTATGGTGTGGATGGTGAAATTTGCATTGGAAATCTTTGTTCATTCAACCCCTTTCTATGGCCATTTTTGTTCAATTTTCTTAAAAAAACTGGAGTTTTTACCACTCTCTCAAATAGAGGGTGACCTCAGCCCTCACTTCTGATGTAGGAGTACATGGTGGCAAGGAGAGGTGGTGGCTAACTACCACTGACTAAGCTCCACTGGTCTTTCATAAGAATGCAAAGTGTGTTGTAATGACCATGTTGAAGGTTTTCATCTTCCGCCCAGCTGTTTTTTCCTGGGTGTTATTGTGTATGGCAGCAGTCTCAAACTCAAACTCAACAAGGGCCAAATATGATTGTTGGCTGCCATTAGGCGGTAAGTCATCATCAGGGTGGTGTACTGGACATTCCATTGTCGGCCGAGAGTTGTCCCTTCAGGTGGCCTCCCTCTTGCCTCTGCCACTGGGGTCCACTGGGCTCCTCTTCCACTTTGCCGATTTCTCTGCAGCTGTAGGCCAGTCCTGGACAATAGTTACAGATGACCCTGAAATCTGTGCGGAATGCATAAGCCCCTTCCATTTCTCATTTGTCTCAGCTTTTACTTTCAAGCCTCCCTAAGTGGCCCTGTTGTTTGGTTGCTTTACCCACTGCACTACTCTCTATCCTCCAGCAGAGTGTACTATTATAGCTCTCCCTCAGCCATGTCCGGGGGCTGTTTCATGCTGTACTTTACTCCCACACCTGCTGCGTCTGCAGTGACACTATGACTACTATTGAATACAGAGTTGGACATTCTTCCACTCTCTTCCTATTCTTCTTGAATTGCTCAAATTGTCAAATACCCGTGGATAGAAATGTTCCAAGGCAGTTCGCAGGGGTACATCACTTGTTCCTGTGTGGGTGGGTGCATCAACTCTCCCTCGGATGGATGTCACTCAACATTGCATGGTTTCATGTGCCACATTCTTGCACTGAGGTGTGTATGTTGGGAATGAAGAACTGGCTGAGTGCCTTAGTTTTTCATGCCTAGCTTCGGTTGCTCTCTATTCTCCATCTCTCTGGTGCACTGCTCATCGCTTTTGATGGTTATAAAGATATGTATCAAAGTCCTGTAATCATGTACTTAAACAGGCAGCTGTGGAGGAATTGTTCGCAAACCTTCCGAATACATTCTCCTGAAGTCTGAGTACCATATTTCACTAAATCCACACGCCTGAGTCCTTCTTATTCTCACCTTGCTCCATATGTTTTCTTGGCCCACCTGTTTGTGTTATTGGCAGTTAACACATGTTGTCCAAACCCTCTGAAACTGGGATTCTCTCAGAAAACCTTCGCCCAGCTTCAAAATTCTGCCACACAGTAGCAGCTGAATCCGTGCCTTCTTCCATCCCTCTCACTCACTGCAATCTGCACTTGCACTGTCATTTTATTGTCTCTCTCTTTTGCTCGGCCAGTGGCACCAACAGCTAATAATGAAGAAGCAAGAAATTTCACTCCTTCCCTCTTTTCTAGCATTCAACTAAGTTGGTCTGAAATTAAATACCAGTAAATTTAAGAAACTGAATTGGCTCAGCAATTCATTAACAAATAAAACACAAAATACGATCCAGCAGTATGTAAAGTATGTGTAAGATATGCACAAATGTATGTGAATAAATGAGATTAACTGAATAAATGTGAGAATGAAAGTGCAAATAATGTGATTTAATTGTTGATGATACATACTGTATATAGTAAGTATTATAGTAAAATAATAGTTGAATATTGAATCGAAATAAGGAAATCATTCTAAAAGTAAATGTTTCTCTCCATATTTTTTCAGTGGGTTTGCCAAGTGGATCCCCAGGCAGAGGCTAATGCTGTTTAGGGGGCCTTGGCATGGGAGTTTGGGAACCTCTGCTCTACTTTTATAATCTCTTTTGTCACAGAATGATAACACACACTTGCATATGCACATGATAGACAGCTAGCAATTCAGCACACAGACCCCTGTGAGGTCCACAGCTTCCTCCTAATAAGAACCTGCCATGCCTCACACACATACTTGAAAAGCCACCAAAAACACACCACTTCGAACAGGTTGCTCTGCCAGGGTTGGGATCTTTTCCCGATCTCCATAGAGAGAGAGAGAAATTGTCAATCCCCATCTCAGGCCGATGCTAAGCAGTAGAAGCCTCCTGCATGGTGTAACAGACATGGAAAATGCTGAAATAGCTGGACGCTAAGCTCTGTATGCATAGCGGGATATGCAGAAACTCTAAGGCAAAGGCAAGGAGCTGGTGAGGGACAGAACCATGGGCATTTTCCAGATCCAGCCAGACAACGTGTAGGTCTGATATCTCACGCTTAGCTGTCTGAATCTCGTCCCAAATCATGGATGAGTGCTCCACATAGCTCGGGAATCCTAGGATGCCTGATTTCTGGCAGCTGGTGTTGATGTATTTGTTCTCCTGGAGGGAGTTGGTCAGTCATTTGGCCACCACCAAGAGGAAAATCTACCCCTCCACATTTAGCAGGGCAATTCCTCTGAACTGGTAGATTTTCCAGGAGTCTTGTTCTTCTGCGATGAAGGTAGTCACTGCCTTGGTCCACTCTGATGAAATAGATTGGGTCTTCCAAGCGACTGTCATCAGGTTCCACAGGAGCTTCAGCACCATAGGGCAGCTCTTGTATACCGTGTAGGGCACGCCATTCAGACCTGGGGTTGAGGTAGATCTTGCTTTCTATACCACCTGCATGATCTTAGCCCACCTCGATGGTGTGATGTCAAACGGCGAATCAGGCTTGGTTGGGCCGGGCACAGGGCCTGGTGAACCAAGTGGAATGTTCTTGTCTCAGTCGCCTTGCTGGTTCATTATATGCTCCTTAAGCTCCTGTGCAGTGGCTTCCAACTCTCAATTTTTCTTCTCCTCAAGTAGGCTCTGCGCAAACTTCAATGGATCGCGAAAGAATTTGACCCTCTCCTTTTCCTTCCTGCCCCTCAGCCCCTGGATTCACTCAACCCCCCGTAAGTTTGCAAGTCTATCTCTGGCCTCCACCCAGAGTACTTCCTTCTTGTTCTCCTCTTTCTTCCTCCAGGCCCTTGTGAGAGACCGCCTTTCCTTCACCAGGTTGAGAATCTCCCTCTCTCGCCTCCCTGGTTCCTTGCAGATGATCTTTCTTTCGACCTTTTCCCTGAATCTCCCCCTGCCCTCTTCGAATTTGATGTTGCCAAAGAGTTTCAGCTTAGTAGTTACGCTAAGCCACGGCACACGTTTTACATTAAGGAATATCTCACAGCACACCACCGCCGTCAGGGAGTTGTTGGGGGTGGAGAGGGTGTCAGGGGTCTGCAAGACAGGTTTTTCGGGATTTTCTGAGACTTATTGGTGGCAGAGGGGCGGGTAGTGCGCGCCTGTCTGTCCGTGTTCACCCATGAGTTGTTGGCGAGGGCCAGGGGGGGTACCCCAGTCTCAATGATATCGTTGACGTAAGCGGGCCATGTTTGGTGCCTGCGGACTATAAGAAATTGTACCGCAGCACACCTGATGATTTCCCACTGCACACTTACGTGCCGCGACACAATGGATTGGAAAGACTGTATTACATAACTTGCAACGGATGGTCCACACTGACAATGACCAAATAGATACAGATTAAAGTGGTATTGTTACCTCCTGAAAAATTCATAGTTTTGTATTACCAAAGTTCTTTTTGGTCGCTCAGTTACTTCTTCTTAAATCTAGCACCCTCTACTGGCTAGAAAACATACAATAGTACTGGTAATCGAGACAGTTTTGATTATTGTCCTGTGAGATGAATTCCACCTCTGTACTGTGAGTCAACACAGTACAGAGTATCGCTCTGAATATTGCACATGGCCTGAAATCTGGTATTAAAAAACTGCTGCATTGACACAATGGTCTGTTAATGTGGAACAGTTCATCAGCCATCTGATAGTGTGTCGAGGCAAGGCAAGGCAAGTTTATTGGCACGGAACAATTCATATAGAGGGGAGCTCCCTGTGCTTTACAAAGGCGAAGAGAAAAGCAATTGAAATCGTCGGGAAAAAAACACATCATAACAGAAATAAATAAAGAATCACTCGATAATTTCAGTGAAAAGCAACAAGTGTACATCAGGTAATTTCAGTTTTTGAATGCAGATGTAAATAGAATAGTTTTCATCCTGGATTTGAACATTGTCAGAGTTGAGGCCTATCTCACATCTTCAGAATGACTGTTTCAGATTTTAGCTGCAAAAAAAATCAAACAGGTTTCTCGGGGTAACAGCAGGAGACCACTCCCTGGGGTTCTAAGAGCCCGAGATGGTTCTGATGGCTCTAATATGTATTAGATGTGCTTTGGTGCTAGACCATGGAGAGATTTGTAGACTGAGGGAGCTATTTTTACGTCTGTTCCCTGAGGAGTGCAGAGACTTGAGCACTGGATTAATATGGTCCTATATCCTGGTTCTGGTCAGGACCCAGGCAGCAGCGCTCTGGATATACTGCAGCTGTCGAACAGCTCATTTAGAAAGACCAGTGACTAGACCCTTAGAGTAGTCTTACCTGCTGGTGACAAATGCATGAATTGGTTTCTCTAAGTATGGTTTAGACACTATATTTTTGATCTTAGGCAATGTTTTAGATGGTAAAAAGCTTCTGTAATGATTTAATGGGGAAGTTTAGGCCTGAGTTTATAGTTATACCTAGATTTGTAACCTGAGAGAGACAATCAAGGAGACTGATAACACTTTTTCTTTGTCTCCATGAGCCAAAGATAGTGAGTTCAGTTTTGTTTGTCTTAAGCTGGAGAAAATTGCCCTGCGTCCATACACTAATCCAGTGGTCCCCAACCCTCATTGTGCCACGAATCGGTTTCGTATCAGAAGATATTTTCACAGACTGGCCAAGTGTTGTGGATAGATAGTGGAAGTGTCATAGGCGGCTGCTGTTGTCGTGGTTCCCCCGTACTGCCGTGAGATGCGTGTGATTCTCCGGTTGAAAGGTGCTGCAGTGCGGCAGAATTAGCCGTCCAAGGTGCATGTTCTCGCAGAAGGGGATCCTTATTATTGTTCTTATTGTTGATCCTTATTATAGCCTGGCAAACTAGTGGCTAGCTGATTCCGTACAAAGGTTCAGGACCAGAGGCAGATATGAAGTAAAATGTGACCAAGGCAAACACCTTAACATGTGTCAATAGTGAGTCGTGGACAAATATTACGGAAAGCATCCGGTCACCTTAGAAAATAAAACGTGGTACAGAATCAGAATTTCAATAAAATGGAAAGAATTTGAGTTCGGCATACTTTCCCTGCGGCCCGATACCTATTGACCCAAGGACCCGTACCGGTCCGCAGCCCGGGGGTTGGGGACCACTGCACTAATCTGCTTGATGCAGTGACAGAGTGAATGTATAGGCCCATGTTTACCCTCAGTCAGTGACCCGTCGATATGAGTGTCATTTGCATAGATGTGGTTGGACACATTATTGCTGCTTATTCACTGACCCACTAACATGTATAGATAGAATAAGAGGGGTCTTAGGGATCGTCTTTGGGGAACCCAACAAGTTACAGCCATTTTGTTTGAAACACAGTTACCAATTTCAATGAAGGACATCCTATCCCCAAGATAGGTCTCTAACCGATTCAGTGCCAGGCCAGAGATTCCCACCTAGTTTTCAACTGTATACTCTGCAAGGATCACGTGGTACACTGTGTCAAAGGCAGAGCTCTGGTACAGCAGAGGTAAGACGGAGACTTTCATCTGTGTTCATGTGGATATTATTAGTAAGATTGATCAGTGCTGTCTCAATGCTATGGTGGGCTTTGTATCAAAGTATCAAAGACACTGTAAGACTGGAGAAAGTCAGTCAGGTATTGATTTTCAACTCTCTCCAAGACTTTACATAAGAATGTCAAGTTTGAAATGGGTCTGTAGTTGTTAAGTGCTGTGGCACCAAGAATGTTCCTCTTTAGAGAGGGCCTCATGACAGCAGTTTTCAAGACCTTTGGACATGTTTCAGTCAGAAATGAGATATTAACTAAGTGAGTGACTTGTGGTAACAAAGTGCTCAGCACAGACTTAAGGAGTCTAGAGGGTAACTCATGGCAGCATGTACATGAACTAAGACCAGAACCATCTGTAATTGTTTTTGCTGGTAACAGGTGTAACTTTGTCAACTCTATGTGTCTAGCTGGTGGCAGGATTGACATTTATGTTGTGGAAATCATTGCTCTTTTCGTGCCTTGGAATCAGGAATCTTAATTGTCATTACATCAATTCACATTGGGTAACAAAATAAGGATTGTGCGATGGGAGTTTGTCATTAAAGAATATTGCAAAGTCATTGCACTAAAATATAGAAGTGAGTTTTATGATCAGTGAAACTGGAGGGTTTGTTAACCCGTTTACTGTAGCAAACAGAATACGCGAGTTGTCTTTATAGCTTGTGATGATTTGGGAAAAATATTTTTCCCTTGTCTTACGCGAGGTCTGGTTTAACATCATGGCATTTCTTCATAGATCTCATAGTGAACTTGGATCTCTGTTTTTCATCATTTCCGTTCAGCTTTCTGACACTCCTTTTCCTGTGCCCTGACTAAGTCATCATTTCTCCATGGTATCTTTTGTCTTGTACAGCTGTCAGAGCGGCATGGACAATAGTGCACGATCCTGCTGCAGACAGCACGTTCAGACCTGCGCCCCCCCCCAGTCAACAACTCTCTGACGTTGGCGGAAAGTCCGGCAACCCCAGTTGCAAGGAATAGAGGTAACGAGGAGGGAAGACTTAAAATACCTTGAATAAACCATTCAAAGTAATGGACAACGTGCAAAAGAGAAGGATGGTCCGCTGGGGCGGAGGGAGCAGCCCAAAAAGAAGAAATAATGAAACAGTGTGTGCTGCTGTGTGTTTTCTTGGCAAAGAGCAAGAAAGAAAACACAAAAAAAATGTACATCAAAAGGAAGTAGTGTTATTTATTAGTATATTCTCCAAATGTTAACACAGATATTGTGTACATTACATTATATAGTGTACATGGATGAACTAGTTGACCTTAGCTGTGGTAGACAAGTCTATACTGAGCATTATCATCATAATTTCTGTCTGGGATTTCTGCAGTAAAAATGTATCATGATTACCTAAAGGGAGTTGGAAATTGTGTTATATTTCCTTACGGAGATATAAAAAAACAATGCATCACACGATGTTTGTTGTATTTCTTTATGAAAATATAACAAATAGTGCCTGAGGGTTTTGTTTTGTTTTCTTTCTTTTTCATTATCTATTCTTTTCTCTTTTCTTTTTTGGTGTCTTCGCGCCAAAAATTAAAGACAAAATGCCAGTTCTGTTCTGTTAACCCCAAATTCAAAATGCTGGAGGCCTATTGCTCTCCCAGTATATTTTGAAAAAGTGAGCAGATGACAATAGTCTCTTGTACTATTGCAAATACCTGTTTTTACATCTTCTTGTTTTCAAACAACTGCTCCAATGATACTGGGGCGGCCGTTTGACATGTTAGCTAATTACAGTACTATGACCATATGTTACGCCTTCCCTGCAGTTTGGATCATTTCCGGGCCAACGCCACAGAACTAACGTGAATTGATGCTCTGTATTTGGGAGTGGTTCCTCCGCTGTCAGTCCCCTCTCAATGTCTATCCATCTCCCCAAGCCAAGTGATAACAGCCATGGAGCGCTAGCAAGTCTGCTTTTCACAATAAAACATTCAATAGCTGGTGGAACAAGACGGAACTTGCGCGCTGCGTTCAGTCAATGAAACACCAGTTGAGTGTTAAATTTCATAATATATTCCAGCCAGATGAAATAACATGGACGAACTGAACGAAAAGCTCCACTATCAAAGCAGCAATACAGCTGCTGTAGAAACAGTTAATGCAAGAAAAATTCTTATGTGAAGCTATCGTCGGGCATTGTGGAACAAATACAATGCAGTCCCCATTACGTTAGACAAATAATGTGTTTGCAATGTTTATTACCCTGAAAATTCATCCTCAATTCATTTAATCAATTAGGTTGTCAGTGGTCCAATGCAATCATTGGCATTTAACAAATGTCTTTGATCCAGTATCTTAGGATGTGTAAAACAAACGGTAACCAATCCATCTTCGAACACGAGTGTGCGGTTTACCCTTTAAAACAAAATAGTAGACACTTGGCCTGCAATAACGTATGCTAACTTGACAATAGTAACGGCTCTGTACAGCACCAATAGGTGTCCAGGAGATTGTGTTAATGCGTTGGTCGGTTCCTGGAAAATATCGCTTTATACTCCAGTTGTCCCGCCCGCGACCATAGCAGCTGCTGAACACGCGCTCAGTGATGCGCAGGAGCAGGCCATACCTTCATATTAAAAGCGCTGAGGGTGAATCATGACTTTGAGGTGAAAAAGCTTCGTGTCCCATGGAAGAGACAGACATCCTAAAACTTGACAGTGGATGGGTTTCACCAGGAGGAGACAATTCAGAGCACAGAGTGTCTACCACAGAGGAGGTACATACGCAATTGAATAAATGAGTAAATAAGTACCGGTAAAGAAATTTCGAACAACCACGTCTTATTTTGAAAGACCAGACCGGAGATTTAATCTTTAACATTATCTACTCTTACTGCAATATTGCTGTACAAATCATACTGGAGAGACCTCACAGCTCCGTGTTTAATCAACTCTTCCGATACTTTCCACAGATCAACATTCACTACTAAGATATTAGATATGTGTTGCATTTATCGATTTGACTAACTGGTGTTGCTGGATACATTTCCTGCGACAGTTTCTCATCGGACACTCCTTGTTTTCTTGTCCCATGGATGTGGACCTAGTGAGGCAGGGATCCCGATAGACTCTCCCTGGAGGTTTGGTAAGTTAGGACCCTGTGTTATTAGTCGTTATCACGACGTCATGAAAAAACAGTTGTCTCTCAGAACTAAGTTACGATGTCCTCTGCTGATTTATGTTAACATCAGTGAATTGTTCAAGACGAGACCCACCAGAGTTGCTTGGTATATAAATCTCGCAAATGGAGAGCATATGTGTCCTTTTCAAACAGAAAGTAACGACTTTTGAATTTTGTAGAAAAGCAACACTTCCAAAGCCAACACAGTAGAAAACGACAGTACGTTGTGGAACTCAGTAGTATTCTTAATCTGTCGGTAACATAACATAGATTGTGTAATTTTCTGCCATCGTTGCCATATAATTGCCCCCAATTATTGTTCTACAGCAAATAGTTAATTTTTATCTATAAACATATTAGCAGAGGCAACAATTCAAAAAATATGTCTGTCATGTAATCCCATCAGTCAAACCATGTGAAATGAACTTTCATCTGACATTTTTGCTTTGCAATTCAGCAACCACAGCATTAAATGGCAGATAACATATTGTCACTTTGAACAGTGTTTTAAAGAATGTAACAGGAAAGAGTATAGATTTTTAGTGTTGTCACAATCAAGCACATGTGTTTTATTGGTCTTATTCAATATTCCACAGACCAATAAATCTGTCCAATGAATTTGATGTTAAAATAAGTACACTTCAAATACAAGCATTATCCCCTCAGGGGACTGCAACCGTCTTGCCTCCAGGACCCTGTACTGTTATAAAGCCCTGAATACCTTCTATGACACTGTACAGCTTATCCATGATCCCCTTTACAAACCAGGAGTACAACTACAACTGATTTGTATTAAACCGTAATAAAGGATTAACGAATGTATCCTGCTCGTGTGACAGGAAATGGCACCCTGATATACATAAACAGGCATTAGATATCAAAACACCTGGCAAATGTCTGCATTAATGCACGGGACACAACTGCCAACATAAAATAATTATGGCATTTGTTTTGTAAGAGATAAAACTCGAGCACCAACTCGTATACTCAACTGTATGCTTGGCTTGATGTCAACAGACAGGAAATGGCAACTGCTCTTGGTGGTCGAAATCCTGGTGGACGTGGACCAACTCGAAGTAAGGGGCGGATTTTAGGCATCATTGATGCCATTCAGGATGCAGTAGGACCACCCAAACAAGCTGCTGCTGACCGACGGACAGTGGAGAAAACATGGAAACTCATGGATAAAGTTGTAAGTCTGGATCATAAAATCGTGTTGTTGATGCACATCGGAAACGGGGCTCTTGCTTACAGCCACTCCTGCTTTCCGGTGACCATCGAAAGTAATTCATTTGCTTGCAGTAGTGTCTGTTTAATGTTTGGTTATTATTAAAGAGTGTGGTCGTGCTCGATCTTGGAAATCGGCAAGAGATAACCTCTGTTGTGATTTGGTGCTACGAAAATAAAACTGAACTGAATGGAATTAAAGTCTGTTGTGATTTGGCGCAATGCAAATGAAATTGAATTGAATTTGATTGAAATGTCTCATTGTACATGGTCACTGCTATCTGTTATTACATTGTAATGCGTCAATGCTCGGTAAACTGTGAAACCCAAGTGCACGTAATGGTGAATAGCGTAGCATTATAATCCAGGTGGTCTATTCGGATCCCTTCAATAGTAATAATTTGCATTATGCATTTCAAGTTCCTACCCTCTCACCGCTTTTAAGATGCATTTGCAGACCTGAAACCTCTTTACGGAGCTGTGGAACATTTTTGTTTTAGGATCACTTAAAACAAATGCACAACATAGAAAAACTGTGTTTACATCTACTCATGGTTGGTTTTTGGAACAAATCCCAACCAAGCTTCATTCAGTAGCTGCTATATAATAATCACCAAATGTCCATTGATGGATTTCTCTGTTACAGGTGCGCCTGTGCCAAAATCCCAGGCTGCAACTGAAAAATAGCCCGCCTTACATTTTGGATATCTTACCTGATGCCTACCAGCACCTGCGGCTCATTTTGGGCAAATATGAAGAGAACCAGCGTCTCACGCAGCTCAGTGAGAATGAGTACTTTAAAATCTTCATTGACAGCCTTATGAAGAAATCGAAGCGCGCCATCAGGCTTTTCAAGGAAGCAAAGGAAAGGATGTATGAGGAGCAGTCTCAGGACAGGTAAGAGGTGCTTATCAAATGGAATCTTTCACTTAATTACAATCATTTAACAGACCATATGCAGCAAAGAAAATAATTCCCCTACCTTTATAATCTCATACTGTAAAATGAAATTGTGATATCAAATAGTTTTATCAGAAGGAGACATTGGTCAAAATCATGAGTTACTTTGAAAAATGTATGTGTTGCAGATGAGAGAACTGCAACATATTCCCTAAAATGCTAAATAACTGATCTTGGAATTAACAAATTTGAACCATACAGTTCTTTGAAGTCAAGATATCTACTCATTTCATCTCAGCTTTTTATCACCATAATATAAAGAGACAACTGAAGTGATGTGAAGGCAGCTATGGTGAGGATGACGAGGATGTTGATTTCAAGTCAGACATTGACTCACTGAGTTAGTGTTACAAAGAGGACACAGCAGCACTTGGTAGTTCGCAGATGCCACACATCCAATAGAAATTTTTGACTGTGGGCCATAACTGCCTAGCTTGTCATCTTAACTTGAATGTGTTGTGACACGTCACGGGGAGTGAGTCAGGTTATAGAGAGGTTATTTAGGATGGAGGGGTGAGAGCTAAGAGTGGAGAGCGGAGGGCATGCACGGGCACATTCACAGCTACTTTAAGCTGTCAGACTACGCTGCTGCTCTTATTATTGAGTGACCACTGAGTGTTTTGTGGTTTAGTTGATAAAACACGACATAGTTGTGACATAAATGTTTAGATAAAGTCATAGCAAGAATAGTTCTCTTCTTTATACCCTGGCATGGAAAACAAAATTTCATGCCTCTTTGTTTAGGATCACCACAACAAATGTTGATTTTGCTTGAACAATTCCCTCTTCACAATGGCCTTTATGCATTAGTCACTTAGTATTGACAGGAGCTGCGAATGGGAGGAGAACAAGACAGGATGAATGACAACAACTGTGTTGCAAGCCTACATTGGATTACTACACTCTCCACTCATGACATAATACTCATTGAAGAAGCAAAGTGAAATGGAATACTTTGTGTTTCCATAGGCCAGAATTGCTCTGAGAACTCTGCATCCTTAGGGGAGGAGAGTATGCGACTTGTTTTCATTCTTTATTCCCCATTAGATTATGGGATAGGAAGGAAAGATGGAGTCAGAGACATGTGAGCCACTGTGGTGACCTCAAAAATGAGTAGCAAAAGGACAATAAAGAGGAATTTCTCATTAACTTAACAGCACCAATTAAAGATTAGGCCGCTATCTTTAATAGTGAGCCACTATGGTACGGAGGAGTGCTGATGTCATGTGTCATGTGGTACAACTTAGCTACCTACCTTCTCACCCCTCTACCCACCTACCCACCTACTTCAAGATTCCAGATTCAAAGCTTTATTGTCATATGCACAGTATAGAAACAAGTTTCCCTGCACAATGAATTTCTTACTTTGTTGCCCTGCACTGGATGCCGCGCGTAAGGGGGCATAGATAAAGAAATGATAAAAACGTTCTGTTACGGGGGGTATACACAAAGAAGAAGGATAACGCGAGGATGGCAAGTATTTACAAGGAGAAAACGTTCCCGGCATATGAGTGATGGGCGGTTCCTTATGAGTGGGGTGGGAGGGTTGTGTGTATGTGTGTGTGGGGGGGGGTCTCAGCTGTTCAATAATCTGATTGCTATGGGGAAGAAGGAGTTCTCAAACCTTGTGGATATGTATCTGACACTCCTGTATCTCCAGCCTGAGAGGATGAGTGAGAACAGTCCATGTTGCGGGTGTGTGGGGTCGCTGACGATGGAGGGAGCTTTCCTTCGGACTCTGCAACTGTAGATGCTCTGCAGAGTGGGCTGTGGTGACATTCCGAATTTCCTCAGCCTCCTCAGGAAGGACAGCCGCTGTTGAGCCTTCTTCACTACCTGTGTGGTGTTCTGTGTCCAGGTGAGGTCATCACTGACATGGACCCCCAGGTATTTTAAGCTGTTCACCCTCTCTACTTCAAGATCTCGGATAAACAGTGGCCCATGAGGTCCCCTTTTCTTCCTCATGTTCACCACCATCTCTTTCGTCTTGTCTGTGTTGAGGGTGAGGTTGTTGTCCCTACACCATGTCACCAGACTGTTCACCTCCCTCCTGTAGGCCGTCTCATCCCCGCCAGTGATGCGTCCTATCTCTGCGGAGTCATCTGCGAAATTCAGGATGGTGTTGTCGGGGTGGGAGGCGACACATTCATTGGTGAACAGGGTGTAGAGGATGGGGCTGAGGACACAGCCCTGTGGGGTCCCCATGTTCATAGTGATGCTGGCCAAGGTCCCCTTCCCAATTCTGACAAACTGGGGCCTGCCCGTCAGGAAGTCCTGGAGCCAGTCGCAAAGGGTGGGATGCAGTCCTAGATCAACCAGTTTGTGGGTAAGTTTGTGGGGGACGACTGTATTGAAGGCCGAGCTGTAGTCAATAAAGAGAATCCTGGTGTAGGAGTCTTTATTTTCCAGGCGGGTATTGTGGAGGGCGGCTGCAAGAGCATCTGAAGTAGACCCATTGTGCCTGTAGGCATACTGCAGGGGGTCGGTGGTGGTCGGTATGCTGCTCTGGATGTGGGCCAGTACGACTCTGGCCCACATCATTATGATTGGAGTGAGTGCAACTGGCCGGAAGTCATTCAGGCAGGATGGGGCATTCTTTTTGGGGAGAAGGACAATGGTGGTCGTTTTATTACAGGTGGGGACAATGCGTTGGGTGAGGGATAGGTTGAAAATGGACGTGAGAACATCAACCAGCTCGTTGGCACATGCTTTGAGGGCGCGCCCTGGTATATGGCCCAGCAGCTTTCCTTGGCTGGATACTCCTCAGGCTTTGAGTACCTGGGCAGGTGTGATGTCTGGCAGGGGAGAGGGGGGCTGAGTGGCTGAGGTGTTTGTGTATTGTGAGGTGGTGGGGGAGGGGAGTTGGGTGGTCGAGGTCCGTGTGTATTCCAGGGTGTTGGTGGGGGAGGAGGGACTCTCAAAACGCGCATAGACCGCATTGAGGTTGTCCGGCAGGCTGTCTGGGGAGCGGATGTTGGTGGCTCTGGGTCTGGTCCTGTAATCTGTGACATGGTCCAGGCATTGCCACATCCTCCTGGGGTCAGCATGAGATTAGAACTCCTCCGTCCTCTCTCTGTGCTGTCTTTTGGCCACTCTTATGGCCTTCTCCAGCTTGTACTTTGCAGCTTTGTACTCCAGATCAGAAAATGGCCGAACGAGCACACAGCGAGCTCAGTATATTGCTGCTCACCCAGGGCTTCTGGTTTGGGAACTTCCTGACTCTTTTGGTGGGTATGATGTTCTCAACACCCATCTGTAGAGAGATATTTGCAGTGCAGTTTGTGGCTCTCAGCTTGTAGATAGTCCTCTCTCTCTCCCTCATGCACTCCCTCTTTCTTGCTCAGCGTGTCGTATGTTAAGTTACTCCGCGGCCTCCTTTAGCAACAATGGTTCATGTAAGAAAGGTCATTTATTTGTGGTGTAATAGGCAAGGACACACAAGTTAGAGATTCCGCTCTGCTCTACTGACGGTAAGGTGTTAGATTACCTGGTTAACCAGTCTCGTAGAAGCTGATGCAGTCAGTCTCAATTTAGCTTCTGCTCAACCCCCAGCAGCTCCCGAGCTGAGACATACCGACTGAGTGACTGTCCAAAGGAAGCGTAGTTGTATTCCCGGGGTAGAGCGGGCGACATGAAATAGTTATTTAAAATATATTTGTGAAGACAAGTGTGAATTTGTTGAAATTATTATTCATGCAATCATGACACCTGACTGTGCCAGTCGAAGGTCATAAAAATCTATTTTGAGTCAGTATACAGCTGTGCAAAGACAATGTTTTACAAAGTGATTTCCTCTGAAGCTGTGCCAAATCTTTCCATTGATGTCATGTTCAGCAGCACGTCCTCATTTAACAGCTGGTGGTTGAGGTGGTGCTCAGTTAATGACATAGGCTTCATTGACACTTGGCAGCAGAGTCTGACTCAAGTCACATGACTTGGACTTGAGTCAGACTCGCATCATGAATTTCATGATTTGAGACTTGACTTGACAAAATGTAAAGTGACCTGCAACTCAGCGTTGATTTAAATATCAATAACTAGTTACTTCATTTAGCCTTCAGCCTTTTGCCTTGAAAAGACTTGCTACTTTCCCCAAAATGCAACAAATTAGAGCCACACTGGTTAATCCGACAGCATCCATCCAATCATATTGCAGGATAATCGATGAAGAGGAACTGTTTCGCGCCAGATGGTAAAACTGATACAGAAGGTAATTAGTTTTGGTTTATAAAAACTACGAGGTGGTCAACAAAAAATCAAATTGCAGTGTAAAAAATATGCGGGTCAAATATGACAGACTGAGACGCAACAACTTCAAACTTAGTTCGATATCTAAAGTTGCACAAGGAAAGGTAAATACTGGATGAAACCTAACACTGGTTTATTGGCAAAGTAACTTTTGTGTAATAAAGTGACTATTCGGGATTTTTAAGCAAGGTTCTGAGGTACTTGGTCAGTGTATCACACGCAGTAGACAGTCAGCAGCAAAACATATGCAAACTTCATGAAATCGAGGTCTGTTTAAATTGACTTTATGGTAAGAATGTGTTCATCGTATTAGCTTGCTGTCAGATGATTTTATTCCAGCAAGGAAACTAATCTCACCCTCTTGGGAAACTAATCTCACCCTAATCCCATATTCCATTGACAACCAGCAATTTTATCTTGTAGCACACGAGAGTTGCTTGTCTACTGCTTCCTCTTTTGGGTCGTTTATGCAATTTTGGTAAATCATAACTAATGCCACGCTCCCGTGGTGGCGTGAGCCTGTGAATCACGACTTCAAAGTCACGAGTTACGACTCGAAACCATCCCAGGCATACCGGAAAAACTTTTTCACCGCCAACATTGGCAATTGCTGAGCGCCTAGTCGAGCCTGTGCTATTTGGCTTCTTTTGTAGTCAAATTTTATTTATTTATTTATTTATTTATTTATTTATTTATTTATTTATTTATCATTTATCTATTTATTTATTCAGTCAGTTAGTCATTATCATTTATCATTACTTTGTAGAAAGGCAATAGCCAAATATACGCCACTGAAGATCCTCAAGACAGGCGTGGAGTGAGAGCTGCTCCTCCAAATGGATGAGGCAACATTTTTCAGACACCTACGTGTCACCCCTGGCCAGTTCCAGTTTCTTTTGGATTTTCTCGAACTACTTGAGAAAGTTCTGGCAAACCGTCGAGCGCCTCAGGAAGGGAAAGCAGTGCCCGACCAACACTGTTTACAGTGGAAGCGGGGAGCTGCGGACCTAAACTCAGAATGTGGTCAGGCGGTGGCAGGAATACTTTGAAGATCTCCTCAACCCCACTGACATGTCTTCCATAGAGGAGGTAGAGGCAGAGGACCCGGAAGTGGACTCGTTCATCACCCAAGCTGAAGTCACTGCAGTAGTTAAGAAGCTCCATGGTGGCGAGGTGCCGGGGGTGGACGAGATCCGCCCCAAGTATCTCAAGTCCCTAGATGTTGCAGGGCTGTCATGGCATACACGCCTCTGCAATACCGCATGGCAGTCGGGGTCAGTGCCCTTGGACTGGCAGACCAGGGTGGTGGTCCCTCTGTTTAAGAAGGGGGACCGGAGGGTGTGTTCCAATTACAGAGGGATCACAGTCCTCAACCTCCCCGGGAAAGTCTATGCCAGGGTGCTGGAGAAGAGAATCCGGCCAATAGTGGAACCTCAGATCCAGGAGGAACAGTGCAGGTTCCGTCCTGGCCATGGAACACCGGACCAACTTTATACTCTCTCGCAGAATACTGGAGGGATCATGGGAGTTTCCCCAACCAGTCCACATGTGTTTTGTGGACTT
Organism: Carapus acus; assembly: GCA_900312935.1. NCBI lineage: Eukaryota > Metazoa > Chordata > Actinopteri > Ophidiiformes > Carapidae > Carapus > Carapus acus. The sequence continues at coordinate 17,630 of OMPJ01040479.1, forward strand.
GGAGAAGGCATTCAACCGTGTCCCTCGTGGTGCTCTGTGGAGGGTGCTCCGGGAGTATGGAGTACATGGCCCCCTATTACGGGCTGTGCGGTCACTATACGACCGGAGCAGGAGTTTGGTTCGCATTGCCGGCAGTAAGTCAAACGTATTCCCAGTGCATGTTGGCCTCCGCCAGGGCTGCCCTTTGTCACCGGTCCTGTTCATTATTTATATGGACAGGATTTCTAGGCGCAGTCAGGACCTGGAGGGGGTCCAGTTTGGGGACCACAGGATCTCATCGCTTTTTGCAGACGATGTTGTCCTGTTGGCACCCTCAGACCAGGACCTCCAACGTGCGCTAGGCCGGTTGGCAGCCGAGTGCGAGATGGCAGGGATGAAAATCAGCACCTCTAAATCTGAGGCCATGGTTCTTGACCAGAAAAGGGTGGTTAGCACCCTCCGGCTATGGAGGCTACCTACCCTCAGCTATGGTTATGAACTTTGGGTCCTGACCGAAAGGACAAGATCTCTGGTACAAGTGGCCGAAATGACTTTCCTGGGAAGAAGCCGCGAGGAAGACCCAGGACGCACTGGAGGGATTATATGTCTCCCAGCTAGCCTGGGAACGCCTCGGGGTCCTCCCAGAGGAGCTAGAGGAGGTGTCTGGGGAGAGGGAAGTCTGGGCTTCCCTTCTGAGACTGCTGCCCGGATAAGCGGCAGAAAATGGATGGATGAATGGATGGATGGATGGATGGATGACTGCCTTGTCAACTAAACTGGACTCACTGTACATAAAACAAATGCACCATGCTCACATCCTCCAGTATAAAGACGCCATCTCATCTGCCAAATCCTAATACTTTGCAGAGACAATCAGTTCTGGTGCTGGGAACACCAGGGCCCTGTTTTCAGTGGTCAACAATTCCCTCCGCCCCCCTGATTCTCTCCCACCTCATTTCTACTCCACTAAAGATTCTCTCTAACTCTAAAATGGCATTTTTCAACAATAAAAAATCCACCATCCACCAGCAACCGACCCCTCACACATCCAGCTGTCCTCCCCCCTTTGTTCCCAACCTTCCCCTCTTGGTTCCTCTCTCCTGCTTCCAACTCCCCTCAGCGCCTGACCTAACAAAACTCATCCGGAGTTCCAAACCATCTACCTGCCAGCTCGACCCTCTACCATCCTCCCTGGTTATAGCCTCCCTTCCCCCTCAATTACCCCTGATAACTGCCATTATCCATTCCTCCCTCACCTCGGGGTCTGAGTCAGTAGGGGTGTAACAGCAGCAGTTTTGAGCGGGGATCGAACAGAACCAAACATCTTTAGTAACCTCCGCCCCATCTCCAACCTGCCATTTCTCTCAAAAAATCTGGAAAAAGTGGTCGCCTCACAGATTCAAGTTCACCTCTCTACCAATAACCTCTATGAACAGTTCCAGTCCAGCTTCCGCCCCCGTCACAGTACAGAAACAGCCTCATTAAAATCACCAATGACCTCCTGATGGTAGCTGACTCCAGCCATGTATCCATTCTCATCCTCCTCGGCCTAATTGCAGCCTTTGACACCATTTCACACTCCATCCTCCTCGACCGACTTGCCTCAATTGGTATATCCGACACAGCCCAAGACTGGTTCACTCCTACCTCTCTGTGCATAATTCATTCAGCTAAAATCATTCTCATCCCACTCCTCTCCCTCTCCTCTGGTGTTCCCCAGGGCCCTGTCCTTTGCCCTATCCTTTTCATAACTGATCTCCTCCCACTTGGCCAAATATTCCGCAAACATAACATCAATTTTCACTGATATGCGGACGACACCCAGCTCTATGTCTCCTCCCAACCATCATCCACCTTTCCACCCTCTTCCCTCTTTGTCTGCCGACAGGAAATCAAATCCTGGTTCCCCTCCCACTTCCTCATGCTTAACAGTGACAAAACTGAGTTCGCCCTCATTGGCTCCAAATCCACATTCACCAAGCAACCCAGTTTCACCCTCTCCATTGACAACTCTTCAGTCTCCCCCTCCCCTCAGGTTAAGAGTCTGGGTGTCGTCCTCGATAGCACCCTATCATTCCATACCCATGTTAATAATACCATCTGGTCCGCCTGTTTTCACCTCCAAAATATCAACCGCCTCCGTTCCTCACTCACTCCAAAATGTGCTGCTATCCTGGTCCACTCTCTAGTCACCTCCCGCCTGGACTACTGTAACTCCCTTCTGTTTGGTCTCCCCCACAAGCTCCTCCATAAACTCCAACTGGTTAAAAACGCTGCTGCCCGTACTATCTCCAAAACCCCTGCCATCTGCCACATCACTGTCGTTCTACATCAACTCCACTGGCTTCCCATCAAACACCGGATAGACTACAAGATCCTCCTCAATACATTCAATGCCATTCATAACCTTGCCCCCCCATATCTGTCTGACCTCATCCAAATCAACACTCCCACCCGGGCACTAAGATCTGCCTCTTCCATCAACCTAAATGTCCCCCCAGCTCGGTTGTCCACCATGGGAGCACGAGCCTTCAGCCGCTCCGCCCCACGGCTGTGGAACAGCCTTCCCCCCGGACATTAGAAATTCGGACTCCCTTCCTATGTTCAAAATCCACCTTAAAACGTACTTATTTAAGCAGGCTAACTCACATGTGGAGTAGCTGTTTCTGATGCAAGCTTTATGCTTTTTTAATTGTTTTAAATCTGTGTTGTTTTGTATGATTTTTTGCTATGTTTGTTAGGCTTGAGTGTCCTGAAAGGCGCCATATAAATGTAAAATGTATCATTATTATCATTATTATGGATGGAGCAGGGCCTTTGTAGTGAACCTCAGGCAGGGAGTCCTGAGATCCCTCTCAAGCAAAAGGTAGGCTATGCTTATGTTGAGCACCATGGCTGTGGCTTATTCAATCAATGTAAGGCATTCAAATATTCTATACCATAGTCTAAACAAATGCACATACACACATGCAATATTCCTTAAAAAACCCAGGTTGATGTATTCTTCTAGTATATGGAAAACCAGAACTATTTCCGTGAGATGTCAGACAAATTTAATGTCTCCCAGTCATTTGCACCTAGGTAGGTCCAGTAGAGCCATCGTTGTTCAACTGGTGTGCAGCAGCACACTGAGAAGTCGTGATGCTGAATTGATCAGATAATGAAAAGACAATAGCCACACAGTTATGAGGGAAATAAATATTGTAATGTATTATGAACAGAACAGAACAGGATATGTAATAAGAACAGAACATAGTATGTATAATGAACAGAAAATTAGGGAGTACTAGGGAGTATTTGGAATCATGATAACAGTAATTAAAGTAGTCTAGTGCTTATTGTAATTATAGTATTATGATAATGACGACATATATTCATTGTATTCCTATTATCTCAATATTACATTATAGAAAGCTAAACTTTATTGAGAAACTCTCTCATTCAGGTCTCAAATGAAGAGTGCTGTGCCCTCATCTCCTCAAGCACCTCATGGTGCCTTCTCTTGCTTGCCTCCTAAGAAAGCTGAAGGAGTCTTTCCAGACCCCTTGCCCCCCTTGTTCCCACCCTCTGAGAGCCATCATGTCATGTTGACTCCCTAATAGGGAATCCATTTGATCAAAAACTTGAATCTAATAACCCCCCTCCCTGTGCTATTATTATTATAATCTTTTATACTCTCATAAACAACTACAAGCGTTTGCCACTTACAGGCTACTTTAGAGTGGGTGGGAAGTACAGCCAAATTTTTCTTTTAATTTTGTGGCAAGGTCTTCCCACAACATCCTCTTTGAGCCTTTACTTTTCTTAATCCTACTGTTGAGCTCTTGAATATTTGGTGGTAGGTTGCATCCAACAGACTCCAGGTGCTCCCTGTGAAAAGAAAATAAGTCATGACAGTGTATGATCTTGTTGATTGCATAAGCTGCCTAACAAATTTGCAGATTTCAGATGGAAACTTTGAATATTAACGTGCACCTCTTCTGATAGTTCATGCCACAGCATAAAGGATTAAAAGCAAACTGCTCTGTAATGCTTCTTGACTGTTGTAGTTGTGGTAGATTCAGCCGTGAGGCTAGTTTTGTGGAGACAAGAATGCAGTGAAAAACATCCATGAAGATTAGGTTGTTCAATATAAAATCATCTATGACATGCCTTATAAGCTCTATGAGAAAATATGTGTTCTCAACACTGAAGACACCCTCCTGCCCTGCCTCCGCAACACTGGACTCTCCTCCTTCCACACTCTGCCTCTCTCCACATTCTCTCTCCACTGTCTCCTTCTTCCTGCAGCTCTCAGTGGTAGTCAGTCCTTCAGGAATGCCAATAACAATACGTAATGTACAATAAAAATTGACAGTGATATACTGCACAGTGGAATCGTCTCATTATGGTAATGACCACTATGGCAACAATGACGTAACAAAGCAGTGACCCCTTTTACTGTTATTCATCCTTAAAAATTTAATCATTACACTTACCAGGACTGCAGGATGCAGTGCTGCTCATACGGTCTGAGCTTCATCTACGTAGTAGACACCCTCTGGGGACATGTAAAGTGGACCCAGGAAGGGCTGGCTTCTTGCCTTATATAAAAAAAAAACAAAACTCATATTTTTGTCGAGGTAAACTATAGTGATTGGAAAACGAGTAAGTGCACCGCTGGACAACCATCATTAATGTGCTGTGCTCCTCTGTATTGACGGCTGCAAACGTTAACATCAAGCACGTCCACTACAATATGTATAGCAATATAGATAGATAAGCTCTAGATAGATAATTTCTTTATAGATAGATAATTTCATACACTTAACAGGTAATGATAAATGTAGTAATTATGACATAAACGTAAAAAAGTATATCTCAAATATTCATAAATGAGATATATTCATATGAGTATATCTCACATATGAATATATATACAGTATATTCATATATTAGTATATCTCATATATCAACATCTGTATATACAGTATATTAATATATGAGATATACTCATATACTCGTATCATACACACATCATAAACTCATTTATTTTCACTGTTGGCAAATTGAAGAACCACCGTCCGCTGTTGAGCCGTCATTTTCGTGTACAAATGCCGCGGAAACAAACAATGTGTGACGTCAAACGTTGAAGTTGGAGTACTTGACAACAATCGAGTGCGAAGTCGTGAGTTCACGGATTTAGGCCCACACACTTTTAACTGGTAAATTATGAGTTACGAGTAGTCTGGAACGCGGCATAAGCTGAACTAACATCAAAGACATAAAATGATACAATTCAACTTGCCGATTGAGACAGCAGTGGACCAGCAATTTATGTGTGATGCGAGGTTAAATTACTGTTTTTGGAGCAAAAGGGCTGCTCGATGGCAAGGTAAAGCTGTGAAAATATTCTTAATATAGCATACACTTTGCTTCTTTGTCGGTGGCTAAAAGCCTATATTGCGTGGTTGCTGTGTCTCCGAAGTGAGAATGTGCTGATTGCCTTTTGTTGTGTGTAGTCCCTCATACCACCCTATTTCACAAATCCCCAACTATCCCTTGAACCTGAAAAAAGTTTTATATTACATGATCAGCACTGCAATCTGCTTTAGCACCACGGTAATTTAATGTATACAACACACACACACACACACACAGTGCACAACACAATTCATATTCAGTCAGTGTTAAACTGACATTAATAACATGAGTAATGAACAGTGGTTTCAAATACTATTCATGTGTGTCTAAGGGATTTTCAGACATTTGTTTAATGTGCTTACCTCTTACAGATGAACAAAAGCATCATAAATGAACCACAACAGCCTTCAATCCCACAATTCACTGGGCATTACAGCATGAGTATGAGCACTACAGCTAAGTCATCACCTTGACATAGCCGAAGGACAGAATGCCTCCTTTTCTGGACATTGAACATGAAGACTCTTCCTTCACTCTTCCGAGTGACCATCAAAGTCTTGGCTGTGCCTGCCCCCAGTGCTGCAGTGGAGTGAGTTTTCAGCCATGGTGGTATCATACTACATCCCCATTGTGCACAAATGACTGACAGACTTTTGGCCATTTTGATCTTTTGCGAATGCAGTGCAGTGTAGGTCCTTGATCTAGAAAAAGCACAACCCTGTTCATTGTTATGCTTATGTATCTGTTACTAGTACTCCTATCCTTCTCTCACACACACATACACTGTATATACACACGCACGATATGAGATGAAATAACAACAAGAGGACAGAAGCTTCTGTGGAGCTGGTTATAGTGCGATACGCCTTGGAAATACAATGTCAGCACCCTTTGGTGCAAACAATTGCGTTAACATTTGTTTTTTTTTCAAATGTGTTTGAAGGAATATTCTTGCAAAAAAGGTTTTGATAAAGAAATCTTACGTGATTTGTGTGAGTATTGCTCTGTTGTTAAAAGGACTTGAAACTAAAATCGTAGGGATTTGGACTTGAAACTTGCCTGTCTTGATGTGGGACTTGAGGGAAAGGACTTACGAGTGACTTGCAAAACAATAACTTGGTCTCAACTCTGGTTTCTGCCCCTGAATCTATTTCAAATGGTGAATGAAATGTGAAGTGGCATCTATTTTCACTAGACTCTTGTCACTCAGCGACGTGCCCGCTGATAAACCAACTCCATTAATCGAACCAGCTGTCAAATCAACTCTTACTATCGACAGCTCCATACTGAGAAACATGCAGGAAGGGGCCAAAGCGAGTGACATTGCTTCGTGTTTAAAACTACTCGCGAAAGACAAGTGTGCATTTCATCAAATTATTATCCAAGCCGGCAATAATGACACCAGACTGAGGTCACAAAAATTGCAATTGAGTCGTTATGTAAATATGCAATGACAACATTGGATAAAGTGATTTTCACTGGGCCTGTACCGAATCTATCCAGTGACGTTATGCTCAGGTGCATGTCATTGCACCGCTGGCTGTCGACATGGTGTCCGCTTAATGACGTAGGCTTCATTGACAATTGGCACACTTTCTGGGGAGAACCTGGTCTGATTGGGAGAGACAGCATACAACCCACTTTCGATGGTACAGCACATATTTCTAAAAATGTTGCCGACTTTACAAACTCATGACGATCCTGAATTGAGACCAGGAAGCAGAGCTGCAGTTCCACACGCCTGTCTGTGCCTCCATTGGAACAGTCACCCACCCAACACCGCACAGAAACTGTATCAGTCCCGCGTCTGCCGAAATCCTTCACGTTGAAAACAAAGACAAGAGGAGTCACACATAGGAACGTGATTATATCTCCCACCGCAACTGCTCCTGCACGACAGGATACGCAAATTAAATGTGGATTACAGAACATTAGATCGCTATTCTCTGAGGCCATATTGGTCAATGATTTAATATCTGAAAGCCACTTTGACACATTATGTCTAATGAAACTTGGCTGCAGCTCAACGAGTACATCAGCCTAAATGAAACCACTCCTCCCAGTCACGTGAATACCAACATTGCTCGAGACACTGGCCAAGGAGGTGGGGTTGCATCCATCGTTAACTCAAGCCTCCAATTCAACCCCAGTCCCAAAGCTCGTCACAACTCCTTTGAAAGCCTTGTTCTTACTCTGTCACACCCAACATGTAAAGCCTTTCAACTGATCCTGTATGTCACTGTGTACCGGCCCTTGGGCCCATACTCTGAGTTTCTAAGCAAGTTCACAGTTTCATCCCTAATTATGATGACAGTTAAGGTGATTATAGTAGGAGATTTTATCATTCATGCTTCTCTCAAATGGTCAGTATACCCACTCATCACCTTAATCGCACTCTCGACCTTGTTCCCTCATAATCCTGTTCTCTCAGACCACTTCTTGGTAAGCTTCAAATTCTGTCTCCATGGTTACACACCTCCCACCACAACAGTTATCTCCAGATGTTTATCAGACAGTGCTGTAGCTAGATTAAAGGAAGTCATCCCATCTGCGCTTTGTTTCGCTCCAACAATGGCGTCATTTGATAATCTTACTCCTTCCATTATAAACCAGCTAGTTGATCATGCTACCAGCTCATTGCACACAACTATGGATGCTGCTGCACACCTAGAGAAGAAAACAATGAAACAGAAGAGACGGGATCCATGGTACAATACCCAGACCCATGAAATAAAGAAAACCTCACGTAAACTTGAAAGGATCTGGCGCACAACTAAATGGATGATAGATGATAAATGGATGATTCTTGCTTAGCCTGGCAGGACAGTCTGAGAGCTTATAGAAAGGCTCTCTGTAAAGCCAGAGCCGCCTACTACTCCACACTAATCGAGGATAAATAAAAATAAACCAAGTTTCCTCCTAAGTACCTTGGAGTACTGACTTGGAGTCATGAAACTACCGATCCATGTATTCCTACTGATCTTAACAGTAATGACCTTATGACCTTCTTCAGTGACAAAATTGTAACAATAGGTAATAAAATTAGTGCTCTGATTCACGCAGATGCAGTTGGGCAGGATCTGGCCCAGGGTCCCTATTAGCTCATCCATCCCTAAACTGTATCTCGCCTATCACCCTTACGGCATTAGCCGAGATAATCTCCTCAGCTAAATCAACAACCTGTATGCAAAACACTATTCCAACTAGCCTGCTCAAAGAAGACCCTCCCTTATTAAGAACATCTGTACTTCATATAATGAATATGCCTCTATTTGCTGGCTATGTACCAGAGTCTTTCAAAGTTGTTGTAATCAACAACTTTGGGCCGGTGTGGTCACACGTGGTCTGCGGTTGTGAGGCCGGTTGAATGTACTGCCATATTCTCTGAAACGCCTTTGGAGACGGCTTATGGTGGAGAAATGAACATTCAATGCACGAGCAACAGATCTGGTTGACATTCCTGCTGTCAGCATGCCAATTGCACGCTCCCTCAATGCTTGTGGCATCTGTGGCATTTTGCTGCGAGACAAAACTGCACATTTCAGGGTGGCCTTTTATTGTGGATAGTCTAAGGCACACCTGTGCACTAATCATGATGTCAGATCAGCATCTTGATGTGGCACACCTGTGAGGTGGGATGGATTATCTCAGCAAAGCAGAAGTGCTCACTATCACACATTTAGACAGATTTGTGAACAATGTTTGAGAGGAATGGTTATGTTGTGAATCTGGAATGAATTTTAGATCTTTAAGTCCATCTCGTGAAAAATGGGAGCAAAAACAAAAGTGTTGCGTTTAAATTTTTGTTGAGTGTACATACACACATCTTCCCCCACTTATTCCCCTGAACTTTTGCCCTAACCCAGACGTGAGTATATGTATATAAACTGTGGGAGGGAAAACTGGGATGGGTTCTGGTAGGACCCAACTAAAGTGTGTATTCAGGGTTTTGTAATGTTATTTTCCTGTGTTCCGAAATGCATTAAGTTTGTTTTGATACTTGTTACTTTAGGGATTTTGTTAATGTATTGATGAAGATTTGACTAGTCTGTGTATATATATATATATATATATATATATATATATACAGTATATATATATATATATATATATATATATATACACACACACATATAAATCGCTATTTTTGTACAAATACATACATAGATACATACATGAATACAAATACATACATAGATACAAATACATATATGTACTGTATATATATGGATGTATTTGCAAATGTAAAATCTCAGATTCTGGCTCACTGACAAAGGACAACACACTCAACTATATGATGGTGGAATGTCAAAGTCAGACAGATAATGAAATGCTGACGGAAATGCAA
>OMPJ01040479.1:27379-40618 GCA_900312935.1 Carapus acus
GGAGGTGAACCTGCTGGATGTGGAGGTCCTGCGCTGGTGTAGTTACACGTGGTCTGCGGTTGTGAGGCCAGTTGGATGTACTGCCATATTCTCTGAAACGCCTTCGGAGGCGGCTTATGGTGGAGAAATGAATATTCAATGCACGAGCAACAGATCTGGTTGACATTCCTGCTGTCAGCATGCCAATTGCACACTCCCTTAATGCTTGTGGCATCTGTGGCATTTTGCTGTGAGACAAAACTGCACATTTCAGGGTGGCCTTTTATTGTGGACAGTCTAAGGCACACCTGTGCACTAATCATGATGTCAGATCAGCATCTTGATGTGGCACACCTGTAAGGTGGGATGGATTATCTCAGCAAAACAGAAGTGCTCACTATCACACATTTAGACAGATTTGTGAACAATGTTTGAGAGGAATGGTAATATTGTGTATCTGGAATAAATTTTAGATCTTTAAGTCCATCTCATGAAAAATGGGAGCAAAAACAAAAGTGTTGCGTTTATGTTTTTGTCGAGTGTACATTAATAAGTTAAAGTGAATTTTATTTTATGCGCTGCACAGATTTTCTTGTGCGCTGAGTGTGCGAGCAGTGCGCTGAGTGTGCAAGCAGTGCGCAGGCACGACGCTTAGAGCAGTGTCTCCAATCCACTCACCCCCTCCCGTAGACAACTTACAGGGTGTGCCATGGAACTCTTTACAATGTCAAAATGTGCCGCGGCTGAAAAAAGGTTGGGAAACACTGGCTTAGAGGGAACATTGCCCTCCTCCCAAAGACAAGGGACCTTATGGACCTGAAAAACTGGCAGCCGGTGGCCCTCCTCTGTCCGGACTACGAATTGCTGTCCAGAGCCCTCGCCGACAGAATGGGGAAAGTGCTACATTACATTACCCACATAGACCAGACTTACTGTGTACCTGGCAGGCTAATCATAAACAACATCCATCTACTTTGTGATGTTTTGGAGCTCTCCAGTTCTATGGCGATAGACCTTGGTCTGATTTCTATCGACCATGAGAAGGCGTTCAATGGACAAAGGAGGGGGATGAAGTATCTTAGGTTGTCTTTTGGAGAGGCATAAAACAAGAATTGGCAGGGTATTTTAGCAAAGGCTGAGGGGAGACTTGAGATATTGAAATGTATTTTACCTAAACTGTCTTTTAAATATCATGTTTTAATTATTTACAGTTTGATTTCATCTGGCAGCTGGATAGTGCAGTGGTTAAGACCACTGACTGTGACGCGGGGGACAGGGGTTTAAATCCCAGTCAGGGCGAACATCCAGTACGGGTCCTTAGGCAAGAACCCTAATGCTGACACGCCTACCATAGGCGTGTCAGTAGCTCTGTACTTACGTGCAGAGCGGCAAGTAAGAATCTCAGTGTGCAGGGAAACCTGTCTATATATACTGTGCATATGACAATAAAGCTTTAATCATTATTATATTATTATTATATAATAATAATCCAATTGCTTGCAAAAATCCAGGCAATTATGGTGGACTTCTTCTGGGACCGCCTGCACTGGGTCCCTCAAAGCGTCCTGTTCCTGCTGCCCAAAGGAGGAGGACAGGGCCTCGTCCACTTGAACAGCAGAGGAGCCTCCTTCCGTCTACAGTTCATCCACCAGTTGCTGGGTGGGCCAGCGGACCTGGTGTGGCGGAGGGCGGTCTGGGCACTGCTGACCCGGTGCAGTGGTCTGGGACTGGAGGATTTCCTGTTTTTAATGGATTTAAAGGGCCAGAAACTTGGCAACCTGCTGGGATTTTACCACAGCGTTTTCATAGTTTTGGGACTGTTTGCCAAACACAGGTCCCAGAACTTTATCTCAACAAGCTGGATTTTAAAGGAGCCCGCAGTTTATGGAAGTTGTTTTAAGTTTTTAGATGATGTGGAGGGAGCACCTTTTTTAAAGAGGTTCCTGACACTGTATCCACACTTTTAAAGACTTGTCGAGAATCCGCCGGCCAAACATGGGCAACGCCACAGCTCTGGCCTCCATCATAGGAACACCAGTCAGACTGCTGAGCAAGCTGCTGAGGAGTTGAAGGTAAGAGCTGACCATCGAAGAGAGGAAGCACCTGCGAAACTCCACTGGGGGATTGCCGCCACCCAAGAAAAGTCAGATCTTGCCTGTAGATCTCCTCGATCCGGTTTTTATAGAGTACATTGGTGTTTTTAGAATCCAGTGTTTTAGATTTTATTGACCTCAATGAACCACCTGGCATGCAAATATACAGGGTACTGGTGAAAATCCTGAACCAAGCTAAGCTGCTGGGGCGTGCAGACATGGTATGGTGGTCACACTTTGTCCTGGAATAAGGTGTGAGGGCTGTACAAACTGTGGCTGACCAAACAGGTTAGTGACTGCCAATGGAGATTTTTTTATTTGGGGCCATCACCGTCAATTCTTTTATCAGCATTTTAATCCCGGACATACAGTGAGTAAGTAAGTAAGTAATTTTCATATATATACTGTAGCGCGACAAGAGCGAGTCGTGCCCCTTCTGCTCGCAGGGAGAGATGGTCTTTCATCTTTCATTTTAGAGTGCCATTGGCTGGAGCCCCTTTTTAGGCTCTTAGAGAGGCTCTGGCTTTTATTTGGAGATGTTTTTACAAAACATTCTTTTATTCTTGTTTTTAAAACAGCAAAGGAGATTAAATGAAGAAAGAAAAACAAAAAACCTAATTGTTAAATGTTATCCTTGGTCAGGCCAAGATGGTAATTTATGCGTCAAAAAGAAAGAAAGTACAGATGTCGGTAAGTGTTGACCAAGGAACTGTGTTGAAAATGATGTTAAGATCTCAAATTTTAAGTGACATTTACCATCACGAAAACGTGGGTAACACGGAGGCTTTTACAAAGTTGTGGTGTTTTAACAATGTTTTATGCGCCATTGCTGGAGGAGAACTTCTTTTTAAGAAAATACTCATGTTACTACGTGTATGGATTTATGATGTCAAACATATTGTATTTAAACTCCTGTTATGTGATCGCCATATGTTTTGTAAACTCTCTCTCTCTCTCTCTCTCTCTCTCTCTCTCTCTTTATCCCTCTCTCTCTCTATCACCTCAGTTCCCCCGCCGCCTCTCTCTGTTGATGGTCGCTTCACCTCAGTGCAATGACTGACTGCTCAAGTGCAAAATGGCAGAGAGGAGCAATATTGTACAAGTGAACTAGCTAATCAGAAAAAAGTTATGCAACTAACAATGAGATTATTGTGGTGAATGCTGCCGAGGTATCTAACAATGTTCAAGCATAGAGTCACAGAATATGACGTGCAGAGAGAGAACATCTTAAAAACTCCAACACTCAGAGAAAAGCATTTCGCGGCCCAAAAAATGGCCGATTCCAAGAAATCAACAGGCGAGTTGCTGAAAAACATAGATTCATTCTGCGGACTCTTAACCCATCATGTGAAAAAATCACTGCAGGAGATAAACTGAGACCTGGTGATCACTCCAGACAGGATGACCAGCCAGCTCTACGTGTTGGATCTGGTCATCGACGATTCATTCAAGGATAATTTGCGTGAAAAATACAGAGTCGCTCCTGTTCCCAGGTCCTGCTCCAAGGGATGGCACATTTGAAGTATTGTGAGGATATGGAACACAGAATTGGGGATTACAAAAAAATTGACAAAAGCAAAAGATAAAAAAGTAAAAGAGAAGTGGAATTTACAATTATCAATTTGTTCAAAAATGAGGGTCTGAAATTCAGAAGCAACCTTCAAAAAGGTTTGCGGAATTGAAGAATAATCATACAAAAGCAGACAAAAATTTCCGAAAGGGCCTTCAGAGTTCTGCAATGACAGCAGGCATTTGCCCATCTGTGGTAGGTACAGTTAACAAAAAAGGGGATTTTGACATCAAGGATCAAGTTCTGTAAGCCAAAACTCCCTCTCTACAAAACAGTACAAGAGGTCAAAAATCTATTGCAGGGTGTCCGCAAGATGTCACAGATTTAAGTGAGGCTCGGGGAACAACTTCTCTAAAATCTTAAGCAGGGAATCAAATTATTGCAGCACAGAGAAGAAAGCAGAGGTGTCAGGGCAACAACGTCTGCTGGACTGCTATGCAGGCAGCAGGAAAAAAAAACAGGGGGAAGTTCTTATTGTTTGCAAGTTGATGAGGTAAGCGTTGATTTGTATAGAGAGGAGAATCAAGCAATTATTCAGGAGCTGGAGGAATTCATAGAAAAGCATCATGAAAGTACAATAGGCGAAGAGGAAGTCAGAGCAGGAATGAGCAGAGGAAGTGGCCCAATAGGGACTGTGCAAGGTGAAACATTACACGCAGCACGCATGAGTAGAGCAGAACAGATAGTATTAAGCAATAGGAAACAACAGAATGGCAAAAGTTATGATTTATGATGCAGACCTAACATACATCCACCAAATAGATACACTGATGCAGGACAATTTCCTATTTCAGTCAGACAAACAAAAGAATATTATGTACCGTGGCAAACATTCGACCTTGCAGGGTTGGTTTCCGGACTGCCAGACATTCACGAAGGGGCCAATATATGGATAAGGGCATTTGAAGAAGAGACTGTGGGTAAACTGCTGGCGCTGGGGGACATCAAGGCTGTGTGCGCGCAATGCTTTGGGGCATCAACCATGGAGAACATACTGCAACACCATGGGGCCAGTTGCATGGTGCACCACAGGGCAGATGGGATGGAGTTCAACGCTTTCCAAGCAAAGCTGTAGGGAGCACCTAAAGCAAAATACCTGACGAAAATTGACCTAAAAGCGCTAAAGGGTGAGCCTCTTGCAGAAACTGATAACCCAGCCACCTACGTAACAAACCAAATGAAGAGGTGGAAGCAAAAGACCGAGGAGGAGATTGAAAATAGCCCAGTTTTAATGACTCTGTTCAGAGAGGCCATCCTTGAAGCCTTTCCGCTTGCGTTTCGTAGCAGATTGGAGGACGTTGTTGCATTAACATCAATGCCACACAGAATTCCGTGATCATGTGGTACATGCTGTTGAGCGACACACAGGAAGGATGAACTGAAACTGCAAGAGCAAGACAGAACAATGCAGAGAAAACTCCAGCAAAACTCCTGCTCATTTAACTTGGTATACAGTCCAAGAACAAAGCTCAAAGTCCAGGCCACAGTAGTGAGCAATGATGACACCACACATCAAACTCATGCTGCAGTGTAACAACAGCCACCAATGCGACAACCTGCAGTGACAGCGCAGCAGCCACCAGTCAATAATGTTTACTTGCAGGCACCGAATACATCACAATATGGTCCAGGACGAGAGTATCCGTCCAGGCCTCAATGGGGGGGTCAGCAAGGAAACCTACGCTGCTGGGGATGTGGTGGACAGGGCCACTTCATGGGCAAATGCCCATGGCGGCAACAGACAAACAATGGGATGTTACGCAGTCGCGGGGGTCAACCCTTGCACCATAGAGGAGGGGGCCCGGTACACCCATGGGCAGGACCAAACCTAGGTTACAAGTAGAGATGTCCGATAATGTCGGCCCCGCGATATTATTGGCCCGATATTAGCATAAGAATGTAATATTGGTATCGGATTTCTTTGCTTTAAAACCGATAAAATAAAAACCGATAAAAATACAATAATGCTTGCGTTACACTGAAATGGTGCCTATGCGCTCCTGAAGCATTTACCGGTGCACATATTGGTATCGGTAAATTGAGAGTTGGACAATATCGGCATATCGGATATCGGCAAAAAAGCCAATATCGGACATCCCTAGTTACTAGGGATGCCCAGAAAATCCTTCAGAAGAGGGTCAGTTTCCAATGTTAACAATCAGAGCTGATAAAGAACCTATGCTGCAGGTTCAGATTGAAGGCAGGCGCACTCCAATGTTGGTCGATACTGGAGCAACTCACTCTTGTGAGTCCAGAGTATACCTCACACCTCTCCTTGTTTGGAAAATTTGTTAAGGCAATAGGGTTCTCGGGAATAAACCAGCTGGTTCCAGTAACAGTCCCAGTGAGACTAAATGCAGACGGAAATTAAAGAGAGATTAAAATATCAATCTCAGTGCCTGACCAAACTCCAATTATTCATCTGTTAGGAAGAGACGCACTATGCAAACTGAAAATGAAAATTTCGTTCTCACCAAAAGGAGTATATATGGATGAAGCAGGTGTAGATTTAGAGATGATTCTGCAGACAGAACATATAAAAGTTTATTGGCTAGGAAACATAGAAGAGCCAGTAATTACCGCATTTAAGAAGTTGGAACAATACATCCATGCTCAGATCCCTGATGCAATAAAGCCCATGTCCGATTATCACTGTACAATATTTCATGACATTTCAGGTAGCATGGTGTTTGAAGAGAAGTGGGAACAAGCAACAAAAGGCTGAACTCGTGAAAGTGAAACGCAATACATGGTGATTGGGAAACAGGGTGCTGCTTTCAATGTTAAACCAAATCCATTTATTCTAGAATGGTACAATGTGCTTGAATCTTCACATCATATCACTCTGCTGGTAAATAAAGGTTCTCATTCAAAAGATCTTGGGCCAATGATGAAAGCTGCAACAAAAGTTAAGTGGAAAGAGACTGAAAACCTATTGATACTCCTATCACCAAGATGAAGAGATGATAAAAATTATTTGTAGCTGTTATGCCCCAGTCTAGGAGGGCAAGGACACAACATGATAAGGCCCCATCTTCCCCAAGTCCCAAGTGACCACAATTAAAGAACTGATTTATTTGGGATACTACATGATATCACAAAAAATTGATACTCATAACGACAAACTAAGTTAAGCTTCATGGTGGACGAAGGCCAAAATAACAAACAAAAGGTCCCTGTCTTAGAAATGGTAACCCTTACCTAATCACCACGCGAAACAAATAACATAGGATTTACCTTCCTAACTAAATAAACATGGAAAAACACGATTAACAAAACTGGCAGTCCACCCTTACTACTTATCCGAAACTGAGGCTGCTCAAGAAAACTGGTAATGAAGACTTCAAGTGTGGCCGGTTGGGAGAGGAGAAGGATGAGGAAACTGCCTGCTGCCAGGCAGTGAGGGCAGCCAATCAAGATAGGACCATTCACCAATCACCAAAAGGCGTTGTCATTCCTGAGTCAAAGCAGAAACATAACACACACATACACACACACAAATACACACACACACACACAAACACGTACACACACACACACACACACACACACACACACACACACACACACACACAAACACACACACACAGCAGTCCAACCCAAAAATGACTACAGTCATAACAGTGGCACATCCATGACAGCACAACCACAAGGAGTGACCATTCTTGCAAAACAGTCAGCGCAAACAACAGCAAATAAAAGTGAAGTGAAAATGCACCTCTGGTGGACTTGTTAAGGCATGTTGATGACCATCTACGGTCTAAAAGCAACGCAGATGTTGGCAGGGCCAAATCTGCCAATACTGTGAGAACAGAACTTAAACCTAATGTTGTTTTACCAAATCACGTACAATATCCGTTGGAACCAGAAGCTCAAACAGGGGCAAGTAAAACAATAGCAGGGCTGATCGAAACAGGAGCCTTAGTTGAGACCAACACTTACTGCAATACTCCAATTTTTCCAGTGCTAAAAGCAGACAAATCAAAATATAGATGATTTGCAAGCAATAAATGAGGTAGTAACGACTGGCCTGCAGTGGTTCCAAACCTTCACATCCTTCTCACCAATGTGCCGCCAGAGGCAAATTTTTTCACAGTGATCGACCTGTGTTCTGCGTTTTTCAGCATTCTACTGGCTGAGAAATCGAGATACCTTTTCATTTTCAGATATAGAGGTGCACTACTGTATGTAGATGACCTGTTGATTTGTGCATCCACACAAGAGGATTGCCATCGAGACTCAATCAAAGTTCTCCAAAAATTGGAAGAGGGAGGACATGAAGTTTCCAAACAAAAACTTCAATATTGTCTACCACAGGTAGAGTACTTGGGTAGGACAATATCCCATGGAGCAATAGCTATTTCTCTCTCCCAACTGGAAGGAGTGAGCAAAGCTCCGTGCCCACGAACAATTGGACAAATGATGACGTTACTTGGAATGACAGGATTAAGCTCCGATTGGATGGAAGATTATGCAGAAAAGACAAACCCTTTAAGTGAAACATAAAAGAGTGGAACACCAACTTTTGAATTCACCATTGCAGTGGACAAATGAAGCTAACATAGCATTTGAAACAATAGAACAGGACATGCATAGAGCACCGGCACTGGCAGCACCAGATCATGACAAACCATTTCTTTTGTATGTGGCAAACAGACATGTGATGTACGTTTCCGCAGTGTTGATGCAGAAGAATTGCAAACTACAGCACAAAGCTGGATAATGTGGCGCAAGGATGGCGGCCGTGTTACCAAGGGCTAGCTGTGGAGAGAGCATCTATTGTGACAATGGGTTACCCGGTAAAATCGCCAAGCAAATAAACCAAGGGAAATTTGTTGTGACTCAAGTAAGATATTTGCAATACATGCCATTGGTGACATATCCAGATACAACGATAAAGAAATGCAAAGCTGTAAATCCTGTAAGTGTAGTACCACATGGATTTGAAGGAGAACCACATGAGTGTATAGCAGAGACCATGTGGTACACCAGGTTGCGACCGGATTTGGAATCTTCTCTGTTACTGCATGCTGATGTAACATATTTTGTAGATGACTCATGCTTCAGGGACCATATAGGTAATCATGCAGGGTATGCGGCCGTGCAACAGGAACAAAATGTCTTTGTCACAGTCAAGGCAAGAAGATGTGCACAGCCATATTCAGCTCAGCTTGCAGAGTTGAGGGCTCTGACCGAAGTATACAACTTAGCAAATGGTAAATCTGCCAACATATACACTGATTCAGCATATATACATGGTGTTTGTCATTTGTTTGGAGCATTATGGAAGCAGAGGCGATTTATAAGAACGGATAGAAGTCAAATACAACATGGCGATGCAACAGGAAAATGAATTACAGCAATGAAGCATGCATCCAAACTCGCGGTGATCGAATGTCAAGCACATCGGAAGGCAAATGACAATGTCATCAAAGGCAATAATGACGCAGATGAAGCTGCAAAGATAGCTACAAGATCAGAAATTGCTACATTCGAACTTATAGTTTGTAATCGTGTCATCTGACCTTCGGCCGTATGTTCTGGACACGCAAGTTAAGAGAGGGGAGGAGCTGTCAACTGATCACCACCTGGTAGTGAGTTGGATCCACCTGCGGGGGAGGAAGCCTGACAGACGCGGCAGGCCCAAACGTATTGTGAGGGTCTGCTGGGAACGTCTGGCGGAGCCCTCCGTCAGAGACACTTTCAACTCCCACCTGCGGGAGAACTGCAAACAGATCCCGTGGGAGGCTGGGGACATAGAGTCCGAGTGGACCATGTTCTACACCTCCATAGTCGAAGCAGCAGCCAAAAGCTGTGACCATAAGGCTGTGGGTGCCTGTCGCGGCGGCAGTCCCCGTACCCGGTGGTGGACACCGGAAGTAAGGGATGCCGTCAAGCTGAAGAAGGAGGCCTACAGGGCTCATTTGTCCTGTGGGTCTCCTGAGGCAGCTGACAGGTACCGGCAGGCCAAGCGTGCGGCAGCACGGGCTGTTGTGGAAGCAAAAACACGGGCCTGGGAGGAGTTCGGAGAGGCCATGGAGAGGGACTATCGGTCGGCCTCGAGAAAGTTCTGGCAAACCGTTCGGGCCCTCAGGAAGGGGAAGCAGTGCTCCGCTAACACTGTTGACAGTGGAGGCGGGGAGCTGCTGACCTCAACTGAGGATGTAGTCGGGCGGTGGCAGGAATACTTCGAGGATCTCCTAAACCCCACTGACATGTCTTCCACAGAGGAGGTAGAGGCAGAGGACCAGGAAGTGGACTCGCTCATCACCCAAGCTGAAGTCACCGCGGTAGTTAAAAAGCTGCACGGTGGCAAGGCGCCGGGGGTGGACGAGATCCGCCCCGAGTATCTCAAATCTCTAGATGTTGCAGGGCTGTCATGGCTGACACGCCTCTGCAACATTGCATGGCAGTCGGGGACAGTGCCCTTGGACTGGCAGACCGGGGTGGTGGTCCCTCTGTTTAAGAAGGGGGACCGGAGGGTGTGTTCCAATTACAGAGGGATTACACTCCTCAGCCTCCCCGGGAAAGTCTATGCCAGGGTGCTGGAGAGGAGAATCCGGCCGATAGTAGAACCTCGGATCCAGGAGGAACAGTGCGGGTTCCGTCCTGGCCGTGGAACACTGGACCAACTCTATACTCTCCGCAGAATACTGGAGGGATCATGGGAGTTTGCCCAACCAGTCCACATGTGCTTTGTGGACTTGGAGAAGGCATTCGACCGCGTCCCTCGCAGTGCTCTGTGGGGGGTGCTCCGGCAGTATGGAGTTCATGGCCCCTTATTATGGGCTGTGCGGTCTCTATATGACCGGAGGAGGAGTTTGGTCCACATTGCCAGCAGAAAGTCAAACGTATTCCCAGTGCATGTTGGCCTCCGCCAGGGCTGCCCTTTGTCACCG
This sequence comes from Carapus acus, assembly GCA_900312935.1. Classification (NCBI taxonomy): domain Eukaryota; kingdom Metazoa; phylum Chordata; class Actinopteri; order Ophidiiformes; family Carapidae; genus Carapus; species Carapus acus. The sequence goes on from OMPJ01040479.1 coordinate 37,921, forward strand.
GTCCTATTCATTATTTATATGGACAGGATTTCTATGCGTAGTCAGGGTCCGGAGGGGGTCCAGTTTGGGGACCACAGGATTTCATCGCTGCATTTTGCAGACGATGTTGTCTTGTTGGCACCCTCAGACCAGGACCTCCAGCGTGCGCTGGGGCGGTTTGCAGCCGAGTGCGAGATGGCGGGGATGAAAATCAGCGCCTCCAAATCTGAGGCCGTGGTTCTTGACCGGAAAAGGGTGGTTAGCACCCTCCGGATCGGAGACGAGATCCTGCCTCAAGTGGAGGAGTTTAAGTATCTTGGGATCCTGTTCACAGGTGAGGGTAGAATGGAACAGGAGATTGACCAATTGATCAGTGCAGCGGCAGCAGTAAGATGGTCTATTTACCAGTCCGTCGTGGTGAAGAAGGAGCTGAGCCGTAAGGCAAAGCTCTCGATTTACCGGTCGATTTACGTTCCTACCCTCACCTATGGCCATGAACTTAAAGATCTCGGGTACAGGCGGTCGAAATGAGTTTCCTCCGTAGGGTGGCGGGACGCACTCTCCGAGATAGGGTGAGGAGTTCTGCCACCCGGGAGGAGCTCAAAGTAGAGCTGCTTCTCCTCCACATCGAGAGGAGCCAGCTGAGGCGATTTGGGCATCATAACTGGATGCCTTCCGGACGCCCTCCTAGGGAGGTATTCCGGGCATGTCCCACTGGGAAGAGGCCGCGAGAAAGACCCAGGACGCACCAGAGGGACTATGTCTCCCAGCTGGCCTGGGAATGCCTCGGGGTCCTCCCAGAGGAGCTATAGGAGGTGTCTGGAGAGAGGGAAGTCTGGGCTTCCCTTCTGAGACTGCTGACCCCGCAACCCGGCCCCGGATAAGCGGCAGAAAATGGATTGATGGATGGATTATCTGTACAACTGTCTGACCTCAGTAAGCGCGCAGTGCCTCGTCATTTGAAGAAATCTTTACTCCCTGGAAAACAACTTGTGATGGTCAGCTATGTATCTATTGCAGTCAGCCAATGTATCTATTGCGGTCAGCTGTGTGTCTATTCTATGTATTCATTGTGGTCAGCAGATGTACCAATTGCGATCAGCTGTGTGTCTATTGCAGTCAGCCAATGTATCTACTGCGGTCAACAAAGAGGAGACCATTTTTTGTCATGTTTTTCCTTCTGATGGATCTCTAAAACTTGATACGTCTACATACCTTGAGATGAGCAATCGTCAAATCTTGCAACACATAAATTGTTTCATTTACAAACAAAGGTACAGGCCTCACCACAGTGTTTTCTGTGGCTGAATGTGGAATGATGCTACACACGTAACATGATTGGTTAGTTGTTTGTCTGGCTATGACATGAGCTAGGGTCCACCCTACATTGTCATCATGGTCATATTGTTCCAGTTGATGAGTTTCACGTGGAACCCTATTTGTTATCTGTTGGCCACCTGCAAGAGACCATTAACCCAGAAAGAGGACCAGGCTGACCCCCAGACATGTGAGGATCACCTTCTGTGTCCTCCATCCTTGTTTGTGGCGAGGACTGGCAACCGACTGCATAGTCAGGCTACAGGCCTCTACCCCTAGTAGAGTAGGGATGAGTTGTTTGCTTCACCGACGTTGAGACGTGGTACCACTCTGAGTCAACACCCCTTTGTAGTCAAACTTCCCCACTACTCCATTGGGTCTGCCAGTAGCCTCTGCTTTCTGCATTGGCTGAGGTGTATCCAGGTGGATCTCTGCAATCTTTACAGCTGTTGGAGTACAATACAATACAATACAATTTAATTTGTATAGCGCCAAATCATAACAGGAGTTATCTCAAGGCGCTTTACAGGATGGAGCAGGTATGGCTCCTCAGCATGTAAACAGTCAGGGGCTATGGGATGGACACACAGACACCCAACACATCCCCCATTAGGGACAGTGGTCAGGAGAAACCTCCCCTCAAGGGTGGAAACCTCAGGAAGGCCAAGCTACAGGTGGGCGGTCAACTGTCCTTACCGGTCGGGTTGGGAGAGAGAGGGAAGGAGAGAGAGATAGAGAGGCAGAGAGAGACAGACACAGGTGTAGGGACGCACAGGTGTAGGGATGCACGGCAGCAGCAGGAGCAGAACCCAGATGTTCGGAGGTCCGTCATCACTGGTGGTGTTCTACTTGCCGGCTACGGGGTAATAAAGCACAAGACAACACTTTGGGGAAGAAGCCCAGTTAGTAACATGCATTTACCAGACAAGGATGCAGGAAAGGGTGGATGGGTGCAAGTGAGGCGGAGAGGGAGAGGGGATTGAAGATGAGGAAGAGGGGGAGAGGAGGACTCAGTGTGTCATCTGTTTCTAGTCGCATAGATTTGTCATACTATAGGCTTTATCGAAAAGGAAAGTTTTAAGCCCACTCTTTAAAGCAGTGAGGGTATACCCCCTGGACTGAAGCAGGAAGATGGTTCCACAGGACAGGAGCCTGATAGCTAAAGGCCCTGCCACCTATTCTACTTTTGCTGATTTTGGGGATCACTGATAACCCGGCGCTTTCAGAGCGAAGGGCTCTGGTTGGACGATAAGGGACAATCAGCTGTTTAAGGTACGATGGTGCCTGATTATTGCAGCAGGCAAGCGCAAATCGTGGCAGCGGCATGTAGTTGTGGCAGCTTCCGGTGGCATGCCACAAATCAGTGACAGCTTCCGGCAGATGCCGTGGCACCTGCCACCTG
>OMPJ01040482.1:0-27873 GCA_900312935.1 Carapus acus
GACGGCGGTAAAGATGGAGAGGAGGAGGCGAAAGGGGGAGACAGAGGGAGGAGGGAGAGAAGGAGGGAGCGCGTCAGCCTGTTTAAGGTCTTCCGCATGGAGCGGCTGACCAGGACGGAGAGACGCGAGAGCTCGGCCAGCGACAGCGAGTCGCGGTGCAGCGTGGAGAGTCTGGAGGAGACGGGGGACAGGAGGAGACGACTGACGCTGGCCGACCTGGAGAAGCTCGCCAAGGGGCTGTTGAAGAGGGAGGTGGACGGTGGAGGACAGAAGGAGGATGAGGAGGAAGGCAAAGGGACGCAGGAGACGGGAAAGGAAAGCCTCGAAGCAGAGGCGAGGGATTGTGGGACGGACGAGAAGAAGGCAGACGGCGGCGAGAGGGACGCGGGAAGCGCCAAACAGGAGAAGTTCCCCTTCATCAGGCTGCTGAGAGCGCCGCAGCTGTCGGCCATGTTCTCCCGAGACAGGCGCAAGGCGGACGGGGGGACGGAGGAGAGTAGGAGGGTGAAGGAGAAAGAGGACGGGACGGACGGGACGAAAAGGACAGAGGAGCAGGTGGAGGACAGCGGGGGCAGCTCCAGGACTAACGCGGGCGAGTGTCAGGGACAGACGGGCGTCGGCGCCGCGCCCAGCTGGAGGTCCCGCAAGAGCCGCAAAGCCGTGAGACTACGCAGGGGACGCAGGGTGAGCGAGGACGGGGGGGAGACGCAGCAGAGGACGGACGCTGGAGACGGCACAGAGACGCAGGACGCGGACGCAGAAGAGGGACGACAGTAGCGTTGTTGTGTGTGAACGAGCGTGTGCGTGCGTGCATGTGCCTGACGTCCAGATTCACCCTGCCTGTGGCCGTCTCACACTCTGGTTTTGTGACATCTTCTGTCCTCTCGTCCCTCCATCCCTCTTCTCACCTCGCTCGCTCTCTCCTCATTGGCTGACTTCTCTGTTTGACTTCCTGGCGTGGTTGCGGTGGAGGTTGTGGTGCTGATGTAGCTCTTGGTGGCGGTTGTGTCGGTGTGATGCTCTTCCTCTTCTTGGCGAGTCTCGGGGGTTTTTGGTCTTCGGTTAGTGGGTCAGCACTTTGTCCGTTCCTCTCTATGACCCCCAGGGGGCAGCATGTGGCAGGGCTCTAGCTTATTTTGGTGTGTGTGTGTGCGTCTACGTGTACGTCCCACTTGTTGGTCCAGGATTCTGCATGTTTACACTGCACAGTCCAGATCCTGGAGCTCCCATTCCACGTTTTAGCTCCAACAAACTCACTGTTACAGTATTTGACTGAGAGATTGTTCACGGTGTGTCCAAGTGCATTTCCCCGTGACTCTGATCAAACTGGAGCTATTTTCAGAAACGCCCCCTGGTCTGGATCCCATTTGTCGGCATGAATGTGTCATTTGTGATGATTTTTAACCTTATTTTGAGCACTTTTCCTGTGGAAAATGGAATAAACTTGTTGACTTTGAGCTGCGCCTGGTTTTATCACTCATTCCACCTGCCGCTCACTGATCAGTTATGCTTGCCGGGGATGAAACCTCGGTTGTGTGTGTGTGCCAGTGTGTCGGAGGGACGGGTCAGGACCGGTCCCGGGCGTGGTGCCGTGGTTTACGGGCCCCCGGCCGTCTCCCCTGCCTTCCTCCTCCCTGCTGCCCGCCTCCCTCTCACGCTTCTGCTTTTATGCGGCGGTTGCTCCCTTCCCCCCCAGCGCCCCGCTGCCATTGGCTGTCCCGTTTGGACGTCCCCAGCGCTCAGAAAGCGGTCGGACAGGTTGAGGCGGCTCAGGTTGTGGTTGTGTTTGTAATTGTGTGTGTGTTTGTCTCTGTCCTCCCCTCAGAGTGCAGCGCCTGCTACCATCGCGGATGCTTCCGGGCGGGCAGGGACTGTCCTCGCTGCCAGCGGCTGGCGGAGCGCCGGGAACGGATGGCGCGCAAAAACATGGAGGAGCAGGAGGACGAGGGCGGAGGGAGCTAACGCCCCCACAGGTCCTCCGTGCAAGCACAACACGACCATGATTGTAGTTTCTCACCCTTCCCCCCCACCCTTTGTTGGACCACGGGACATCTCTGGACGTACGTGTCCCCCCCGGGGAGGGGACGTTGATTTAGCTTGCGTTGCTAATCGATCACTCAGTGCTCTGACAGCTCAGCAGGAGGGGGCCACGACGCCTCTCTACTCAGGACTGTTGTGTCCCCTTTCTCCCCACGTCTTCCCTACAATAGCGCCCCCTGGTGGAGGTAGTTAGAAGGAATGATCAGGCAGAAGCTGCAGGGCTGTTTAGCGACAAAGAATGTTTCAACAAGCAGCCAGTGAGAGAAACATGCAGCGTGTATGGGGAAAATGCACAAATTGTACTAATTTGGAGACTTTACTACTACTAAACTACTACAAATATTCGCCATTTTGACACTTTACTTTGCCTCAGACGAGTCGCTCTGTTCCATCTTTGACCCCAAAGCGGCAGAGACAATTCCCTGTCAAGGGACAGACTAGCTGCACAGATATTGAAGCAAAAAGTGGAGTGTCCTACATGAACTTTGGAGGTTTGGACGTAGCCGCGTCCGTCCTCGTTCCGGCCCAGTTCGACGCTGTTCTAGCCATACTTACTGTTCGTGCCTCTGGGACCAACCGAGCTGCTGCCGCCTTCGCCTCGGGGACGTTTTGAGATGAAGGTCTGGACCGAAGATGAAGGCTCCGCGAGTCCACAGCTGCAAATACTTTTAATGAAACTGCAAACTGCTCGATGTTTTGTGCTGCTTTGCGAGCTGAGTTTTGTTCAGTGATAAGTGCATTAGAGCGTATAAGTGATGATAGAGGATAGAGTGCGCGTGAGTGTGTGTGTGTGTGAGAGAGAGTGTGTGTGTGCACGCCTGCTGTAGGTGCAGCCCTGTGAATGGGGCCGCACCGGTCCAATCAGCACTTATCTTTCCCTTAGCAATGTTCAGGACTCCAGGGTACTGCACTGATCCAGTCTGACTATGTGGGGGTGGCATAGAGGGTTTTCACATTTTGGGGGTGAAGTCGTCATGAATATTAGGCGTTTGGACCAAAATGGAGTTTTAATGGATTTTTTATTTTTTATTTTTTTGCCTTCCTTAAAACGCTTCCACTTCCCTTTCAGTTGCTGACATTCAATTGTACTCATCAGAAACATTGAGCAAAGTTTTTTTTTTTCTACAATGTTAAAGCACCAATGCTAAACGCTACAAGCAATAAAAGTCTTAGATGCTAATGACCAATCCTCCTAAAGGCAGCGGTGACCTCTGACCCCACAATGCCCCGCCCCTCTGCAGACTGTCTGTCCCTGGATGCTTCCTCTGGAGGCTCATGGTGCACTACGGAGACATTTATACTATTAGAAATGTTGATTTATTGTTAGTATTATTGTTTCTGATTTGATTTAATTTGCCTTTGCTTTCTAATCATGTTGTCAATAAAATATTGGCCAGACTGTTGATGTGTTTGCTTTGTCTGCTACTTGAAAGCTCCCATGAGCCTTTTCTTCAACTCCTACACATGCTACACAACACAGAATTTCTAGTAATGTTCCATTTTTGACGCAGGCACACAGTCCTATGTCCCAGAGCCCCTGTGTGTCCCATCAGCCCTGGTTGATCCAGATGCACCACATGCAGACGATGACCACGACGTAACTGGTGATCAGCATCAGGTAGATCCTGAAGAGGAGGAAGTCCAGGACGTATCCCACGTGGCACCACTGGTCCTGCAGCTCGCTCTCCTTCTGCAGGGCCGTCAGGTGACCCCGCAGATCGCCGAGGTCCTGGCAGATCTGCTGCAGCTCGGGCGGAGCAGCGGATGTTACCACTGTCGCTGGGCCTGGAGACGGTATGAGGATGAGAGGACAGAAGTGTGAAGAACTGAGTAGTTCCACGGGGTCTTGTTGGCTTGTGTAAACATCAACACTAACCCTCCGTCTTGTCTCCATTGCAGGTTTCCATCCTGGACGTTTGCTGCTCGGTGGACGGTTGGACAGTACAGGGGCCGGATGCCGAGTCCAACCGTTGGTGTCCTTTACGCTTAGGCCGGCCGAGGGGACGTGACCCCTTCGGCCAGCGGTAACAGATGAGGTTGGCGATGTGTTTAAGGACGACCACCCTCACCCAGTATGGAACCTCTCTGTATTTCATGGACTTGTGGTGGAGGACGTTGGTGATGACGACCGTCTCCAGAAGGCTGATCACCATGAGGGCCAGACAGACGGAGAAATAGATACCTGAGAGGGGAGGAGATGTGGATTTAGCGGAGACTCAGCGGCTGCCACCTGTACCCCTGCGATGACCTCTGACCTATGATGGGCGTGCCGTCGGCGGTGCTGGGCAGCAGGTCGTTCATGATGAGCAGGAAGACGGTGTAGCCCAAGATGAGGGTCATCTTGAAGGAGGCGCGGTCCACGCTGTGGGGGGGCAGGTAGAAGGACAGGATGTCGATGACCATGAGGAAGGAGCTGGGGATGAGCAGGTTGACCACGTAGAGGATGGGACGCCGCCTGATGATCACCTTGGCGATGATTAGGCAGATGGAGAGGTTAGGGATGGTTCCTGTGTACCTTTGAGGACGTGACTCACGCTCATGCTCACACAGAAGGTGATGATGTCCCATTTGTCATTGCGGAAATGTAGGACAGACGCCTCCCCGAGGATGTCCACCAGCTCCCACTCACCGCTGGCCTCCAGGTAACGCTTGGAGTTTGTGGACATCTCCTCAAAGGACAGCGCTGGGCCCACCCTCATGTCCTGTACTGGGGGACAAGAGGGAAAAGACGTCTTTGGGTTGATGGTCTGGTGCAACATCTGTGACCTCACTCACTCACTCTCTCACTCACTGGTGAGCATGCAGGAGCCGACGGTGAAGGAGCAATTCTGGATGTCAAAGGGGAAGCTGAAGGTGTTCAGGTTGCAGGCCGAGACCAGCCTCAGCATCCTGTCCCACTCGATGTGACCCGTGTGGTTGACGAAGACGTAGGGACACTCCTGGGACACATCGTCGTCCACACTGTGGAGAGGAGGGACATTCGCTTTTCTCAGAGTGAGCGGAGAAAAAGAAGTTGGACTTCAGAGGAGCAGATTTCCATCCTTCTATCAATATTCTTCCTATAAATAAATTCTACACCCTATTTCGAATAGAGGCATATTACCTCTCCAGATGGAAAGGTCACCATTATTATGTCATATTATTATTTTATACTACAACTGACTTAATGAAATTTCAGCCCAAGTTCTACCATGAAAAATTTAAATGCACTCAAAATTAGAATCCTTATCATTATCTTTAGTACTGTTATCATCATCATTGGTTAGTATTGATATTACTATTAGCATTAGCATCACTAACATCACCATCATACTTAGTATATGATAATGATAATAACAATCATAACAACAGCAACAATTATTATTGCTACAACAACCAATAATATGAGTAATAATAATAGCAGTAGGAGGAGGAGTGTACTTTTTTAAGAATTTCCATTTTTTAGAATTTCCCTTTTATCTGAATTTTGCGTTTAATTTCTTAATTTTTTCCCCCTTTTTTTTTTACATTTTAAATATTCCATCATGTAAGTATATATTTATTTTTTACACAATTACATATTTATTTGCTGCACATACATTTTCCAACTTTGGTCAGTAAAGGGGAATTTTTTGAGCAGAAGATGTAGAAAAAGAGAGAAACACTTACAACTCATAGATGATGATGTCAGGAGCCCAGAGCTTCTTCACAGGCAGAGAAATCTTATTGACGCCGTCACATTCATCAGGGTCCCAGACCAGGAACTCATGGTGCCAGTGCTGCCCAAGGAGCAGCGGAGCACATGTGGAGGAACTGTTACTGATTCCACGACATCTGTTGACATTTGTGTGTGCAGGACTCACCAGTCTGAGCCAGAGAAAGATGGAGAGAATCCGCGTCTTCTCGTCCTGAAACAAACAGAGGAACCTCAGGTGACGCTGGTTCATGTGGATGATCCAGAAGCTTGAACTGAGACGGCTGCAGTGCTGCTCTCACCACGCCCAGGATGGCGTACAGCGTCAGGGAGATCTTGGTCACCGTGGGGGTGCTCATGTTCACAGCAGGTCGGAAGGGTTTCAGGTCAAACACGGCCTGGACAGATTCGTGGGTCGGGCCGCTGTGTCCTTCCTTACAGGACAGTGTAGCCTCACACACACATGCTGAGGACCAAAGACACACAGACACACACGATTCATAAAGAATTCCACTCAGGAAAGTGACAGACTGAAATTTCTCTCTGGTCAGGGACCAACACCTTGTGGAGGTGCCCCTAAACACGTCGAAGGTACAGGAATGTCCATAATTCCAAAGAAATAGAAGCAAGTGAAGGCGATTGTCCTGCCGTAAGTGCACAAGCTGAGATAAAACTATACCCTTCATGAAAAACAACAACAGAAAAGACCTACATTTTGCGTCCAGGTGATGAAAATGAGGAAAAACTCTGCGTGGAGGACGTGCTTACCTGCTGTGAGGAGCAAAGAGCAGATGAGGCTGCAGGGGCATCGCGGTGAAATCATCCTGGCTGCCGAACGCCTTCCTGACACAAAACAACACTTAACATGGAAACATTTTATATCTAACATTTAGATTTGCAACTTCATTGGCGCAGGACACCAGTCTTACCCTGAAACAGCACTGCAGTGAAGGGAGAATCCCCCCAAAGTCCTCACACGGCTGATACTCAGAATTATAGGTACAACACAACCAGCATACTGGCAGAGTTCATGAAAGAATCCAGATATTCCACACGCACGCACGCCCAAGACATTGGTGTCTTATTGTTCAACACCTCCAATAACCAGTCAGGCATCCTATTTTTTAGCACCTCCGCCTGTGGGAGTTCTATTTTGTTTCTTTCTTTGTTTGCCTGTATGGTACTTGGTCCACGGGGTCAGCGGGTCCATGGGGAGCCTCGCCGCACGCTCCACGCTGTTGATGTGACTGATGAGGGGAATTCAGTGGACAAGAGAGCCAGTGGCCCGTACCTATGTCAAGGTTGAGGCATAGACAAGGATGAGGGTCAGGGGTGGGTATGGGTAAGTAGGTAGGTAGGTATTGATCCACTGGGGTCATCTTGATGTCCCCTGCTCAGGAGGTTGGACCTCAGTTTCTTCAACCATAAGTGCACTCAGGTGATGATAGAGGATTGTGTGTGTGTGTGTGTGTGTGTGTGTGTGTGTGTGTGTTGTGTGTGTGTGTGGGTGTGTGTCCTTGCACGGCTGCTGTTGTTGCAGCCTGGTGAATGGGGCTGCACCAGTCTTAACTGCACTTATCTTTTCTTAATCAATGTTCACGACTCCGGGGTACTGCAGTGATCCAGTCCGACTGTGTGTGTATGTGTGTGTGTGTGTGTTTTTGCATGTCAAGTCATCATGAACATTTGGTGTTTGGACCAAAATCAAGTTTTAATAGAATTCAAAACGCTTCCAGTTCTCCTTCAGTTGCTGCCTTTTAATTGTACTCATTAATAACATCGAGCAAATTGTTATTTTTCTACACTGTTACAGGACCAATGCTAAATGCTACAAGCAACCAAAGTCTTAGTTTTGAGATGCAAATGACCAATCCTTCTGAAGGCAGCTGTGACCTCTGACCCCATGATGCTCCGCCCTTCTGCAGCCTGTCTGACCCTGGTTGTCTCCTCTGGAGGCTCATGGTGCACAACAGAGACATTTATACTATTAGAAATGTTGATTTATTGTCAGCATAATTGTTTCTAATTTGACTTAATTGGACTTTCTACAAATCCTACATCTGCAACACAACAGAATTTCTCTGAATATTCCATGTTTGACTTTAACACACAGAGTCCCCGTGTGTCCCATCAGCCCTGGCTGATCCAGATGCACCACATGCAGATGATGACCATGGCGTAGAAGCAGATGAGCAGCAGGTAGGTCCTGAAGAGGAGGAAGTCCAGGACGTATCCCACGTGGCACCACTGGTCCTGCAGCTCGCTCTCCTTCTGCAGGGCCGTCAGGTGACCTCGAAGATCGCCGAGGTCCTGGCAGATCTGCTTCAGCTCGGGCGGAGCAGCGACTGGTATGGTGGTGACAGGACCTGGAGATGGGAGGAGGATGAGAGGACAGAAGTGTGAGGAACTCAGCTCGGATCAGGAGGTTAGAACCCATGACTGTGAAGGTTCAAAGAGGCCAGTGTCACTGGACCTTTGGGCTAGGCATAGTGTGAGGGGTCTCCTCCAAGATGTCCCCCATGGGATTGTCACTATCACTAACCTCCTGTCTTGTCTCCGGTGCCGTTTGCCATCTGGGACATTTGCTCCTCGGCGGAAGGTTGGACGAACCATGAACCGGACGACGAGTCCAATCTGCGGTGTCCCCCGTCCTGAGGCCTGCAGAGGTCGCGCGCCTCCTTAGGCCAGCGGTAACAGATGAGGTTGGCGATGTGTTTGAGGACGACCACTCTCACCCAGTGTGGAACTTCTCTGTACTTCATGGAGTTGTGGTGGAGGACGTTGGTGATGACGACCGTCTCAAGGAGGCTGATCACCATGAGGGCCAGACAAACAGCAAAATAGATACCTGAGGGGGGAGGAGAAGGAGTATTAGCAAAGACTTTAAATTTTAAGTCATATATGTCGTCATCTTGGCGGTTGCCTTGTATCCCCATTGACCCATGAGACCTCTGACCTATGATGGGCATGCCATTGCCGGTGCTGGGCAGCAGGTCGTTCATGATGAGCAGGAAGACGGTGTAGCCCAGGATGAGGGTCATCTTGAAGGAGGCGCGGTCCACGCTGTGGGGGGGCAGGTAGAAGGACAGGATGTCGATGATCATGAGGAAGGAGCTGGGGATGAGCAGGTTGACCACGTAGAGGATGGGACGCCGCCTGATGATCACCTGGGCGATGAGGAGGCAGATGGAGAGGTCAGGGATCATTACCGAGTTGCTTGGAAAACGTGACTCCCACTCACCAGGAACTCACCCAGAATATGATGGTGTCCCACTCGCTGGTGTCGAATTGTTTGATGGACGTCTCCCCCAGTATGTCCACCAGCTCCCACTCCCCGCTGGCCTCCAGGTAACTCTTGGAGCTCTCTGACATGGAATGAAAGGTCAGAGCCGGGCTCAGCCTCAGCTCCTTAACTGGAGATGTGATGGACAGGACGGCTCAGAGTTGATGGCTTGGTGGAACATCTCTGACCTCACTCACTCACTCTGTCACTCACTGGTGTGCATGTAGGAGCCGAAGGTGAAGGAGCAGTTCTGCACGTCAAAGGGGAAGCTGAAGATGTTCAGGTTGCAGGCCGACACCAGCCGCAGCATCTTGTCCCACTTGATGTGACCCGTGTGGTTGACGTAGACGTAGGGACACTCCTGGGAAACGTCGTCGTCCACACTGTGAGGAAGGAGGACATTTGGTTACAGATACAGGTACAGATAATTTTCTATTTTTGCATACATAGAATAGAGGCATGTTATGTCTGTAAATGGAAAAGTGGGAAACTCACAGTTAATACATTATTTTAGATTGTAGGTGAACTAAGAAAATTCTGACCTAAATTTCTATTATAAAAAATCTGGAGATTCAAAAGTAATCTAAATTAACATGATCATTAGTATTAACATTATTAATATCATAATTAGCATGAGCAACATTAACACCACCATCACATCATCATCACAATAATAACAACAATACAATATTAAAAATGATAACAACAGCAACAGCAAAAGTTCCTCTTATAATATTAGCTTTTGCTAGAATTTCCTTTTTTGAGAATTTCCTTTTTATTAATGATTTGAATGTATTTTCTGAGATATTTTCCCTTTTTTAAAATTAATTTTTATTTCTATTTTTTACATTTTAAATGTACTTACGTGATTTATAAATGTACTTAAATGTACTTGTTATCGTATCATGTTTTGTATAGTTCCAGACATTTTGCTGCCCACACTTTTCCTGGCTTTGGTCACTAAAGGTCACTAGTTTCTCTCTCAGCAGAAGAAAAAGAGATAAACACTTACAACTCATAGATGATGATGTCGGGACGCCAGAGCTGCTTCACAGGCAGAGAAATCTTAGTGACGCCGTCACACTCGTCAGGGTCCCAGACCAGGAACTCATTGTGCCAGTGCTGCCGAAGGAGCGGCGGAGGAATTAATTCCACAACATCAGTTTAGATTTCCCTGTGCAGGACTCACCAGTCTGAGCCACAGGAAACTGGAAAGAATCTGTGTCTTCTCGTTCTGAAACAAACAGCACAGGGACCTCAGGTGTCGTTGGTTCATGTGGATCAACCGATTGAAATCACAGTGGCAATGTTCTCACCACGCCAAGGACAGCAGCCAGCGTGAAGGAGATCTTGGTGGCCGTGGGGTTGCTGATGTTCACAGCAGGTCTGAAGGGTTTCAGGTCGAGCACGGCCAGGACAGATTCGTAGGTTGGACCGCTATGTCCCTCCTCACAGGACAAGGTAGCCTCGCACACACACACTGCGGACCAAAGATACACAGACAATGTCAACCATTCCAAAGTCATGGAAGCAGGTGAATGTGATTCTCTCGCCGTAAATGTCCTCAAGCTGAGATCAAATGAACCTCCCCAAAAAACTACACATTTCATCCAGGTGATGAAAATTAGCAAAAAAGGGAGACGTTTACCTGCTGTGAGGAGCAAAGAGCAGACGAGGCTGCAGGGGCATCGTGGTAAACTCATGCTGCCTACTGGACACCTTTCTGCCACAAAATAATAGCCCGGAGACATTTGGACACAGCGTAACACGTAAACACTCATAGCAGATGTGAGGACACGGACACTTTACAATGTATTTTAAGACATACAAACACGCGAGAGCATAAAGTAATTTACCGTAGCAGCTTCAATGGCTCGGGACAGCAGTCTCACCCTGAAACAGCACGGCTATGAGGCGAGAATACCCCCAAAGTCCTTATACCACTGATACTCAGAATTAGCACATATAGTCTAAGACTACAGGTACAACACAACCAGCACACTGGCAGAGTTCTTCGAGATATCCAGACATTGCACACACACACACTAAGGACATCGAGGTCTTATTGTTCAACACCTCCAACGACCAGTCAGGCATCTTATTTTTCAACACCTCTGCCTGTGGGAGTTCTATTCTGTTTCTTTTTGCGTTTGCCTGAATGCAACCTGGAATCCCCAGAGAATTGATGTTAAATAAAACAGCAGAAAGGGTAAAAAGTGTGAAAATAGTTTTTGCTCTTCAAATCTCACAATGCATATTGGCAACCAAAGACCAGGAATCAGTGTAAAAGTCTGCAAAAATATCACCACCTAGGTAGGAAGAGGAACGGAAAAGGTATTTTTGAAAATAACTCTATGTTGGCCTGGAATTGTACCCAGGTTTCTTCGGTGAGAGGGACATTTAATATCAATAATAATTAAAAAAAAAAAAATAAAAATCACTCTGCGTTGGCTGGGAATCGAACCCCGGTCAACTGCTTGGAAGGCAGCTATGCTAACCACTATACCACCAACACCATGTTGGTGCCAAGCCCTGGTGCTGTGATCGTGTGAGCCAGGGTGACATGGAAACAAAATTTCCTCAGCAGGGGTACAACTTTTTTCAAATCTGGGAAGAGGAGGAAAACATACCAGCAGACCGAAGGGGCGGGCTTATTGCTACTATTCCAAAGAAAGGTGACCTTTTGGTGATTGTAACAACTACCGAAGCATCATGTTAAAATCAACACCAGGCAAGGTGCTCAATCGCATCATATTAGAGAGATTGCGAAAGGGGTTGGACGGTGATCTAAGGTATGTAGGAATGAATGATATCAAATATCTATCTATCTATCTATCTATCTATCTATCTATCTACAAAAATGTAGAAAAATGTTTTTTGTTTTTTCACATTTTACCTTTTATCAATATTTAGTCTCAAACCGTGGTATTTCACCTCTTCTGTGCTAGACCGCTGCTGTGACAAACTTGAAAATGCAAAACTGACATAAAGAATTGCAGTTACAGGTAGACTCAATAGAGGTAATAAATAAGATCAAAACTGAATTTGACAAAGTTGAAGTTGTTTGGGAGATGCTGATGAATTGGGTTTGGAAGGCAACTGACAAGGCTGCGACGCAGACATCCGGTTTGTAGGTTTCGGGTACTTTGAATTGGAAGTCCATCGTCTGGCCGGGGTGGGACGCGAACCCTACTCGAGGGTACGTCGGGATGTAAGTCCGTGTCTTAACCACTAGGCCACCATGTCAGGGCAGATATTAAGGTTTCAGGGGATGGTGTCTTTTGCGCAGAGCAATATATATCAATACTTATATTTTATTATATTCGTGTATTATAAAAACTTGCATTTCATTTTTTATTATATTTATGAAAATGTAAACATTTCTATCTTTATTTTCACATTCTTTCTAGATTTTTATCGATAGATAGATAGATAGATAGATAGATAGATAGATAGATAGATAGATAGATAGATAGATAGATAGATAGCTATTTTATATCGTACGTACCTACATACCGGGGCAGCAGCCTCGTCATTTGCCCCTCAAACTCAACTCAACAGCATCTTCAAAATTGCACAAACTTTGTAAAATTCAACTTTTCCTTTTTAATTTACGACTCTCATGACCGACCTAATATTGCGGTAGCGGATGTGACGTTTGCTGGTGCGTATTGCCATGGTTACTCAGGTAACTGCAGACATTTGAAAATGATACACCTTGGCAGACTAAGCCGTCCAAGGTGCGCGTTGTCACAGAAAAGGGTCCCTGTTATTGCCCGAACAGTTGTGGAGAGCTCAGAGATAAAAAAAAAATATATATACTGTATATACTAAAGGGCCGGCTCGCAGGTTTAAGTAGACCACCGTCTGTGCTCCTCCGTGTGTTCGTGTGTGTGTGTTAACCCGGACGGCTTGTAAACGCAGAATGCTCTACCCTGGCAAACTAGAAGCCAGAAGCTTCCCGGCCAACGCAGAGTACTTTTGAAAAAAGTTGTACGCCCCCCCGAAGAAATTTTGATTCCTATGTAGCCCCGGCTCCCAGGATCTTATCTCCCCTTCCTGTTGCTAACTTGGCGTATGTGGTATTGTGGTTCGCTTAGCTGCCTTCCCAAGCAGTTGACCTGGGTTCAGGGCTGGGCCGATGGGACACTTGATCGATATTGGAATATTCATAGAAATTGTGTGTTGTGTTACATGTGTAGGATTTTTAGAAAGAGCTTTATAGTGGCAGACAGAGCAAACACATCAACAGTCTGGCCAGTGCATTAATTACAACATGATTACAAAGCGAAGTCACTCATATGATAAAGAAATAAGAGTAGAGAGGGTAAATCAACATTTGTAATTGTAGAGTTTCTCTTAACCACAAGGCCACCACGTCAGGACAGAAGTAACATTTCAGGGGATGGTGTCTTTTGCGCAGAGCAATATATATTAATAATTATATTTTATTCTATTTGTGTATTATAATAACTTGCATTTTATTGTATAGGTTTATAAAAAATTAAACATTCATATCTATATTTTTCATATTATTTCTATTTTTTTATCGATAGATAGATAGATAGATAGATAGATAGATAGATAGATAGATAGATAGATTAAAAAATGTCATCTTTTATATTTATATTTTTGAATTATATCTACATGTTACAATCAAATTATCTCTACATTTTCATAGATACAGATAGATAGATAGAATCGCACATACAGTACTTACATGCCGGGTTGCGATGCAGCTTCATCAGTTGCCTCCCTAAGTCAACTCAACAGCAACTCCCAAAGTAGTCAAACTTTGCCATATATTGACTTTCCTTTTGAGTGATACCTTTACTATCTTCAATTTTCATATCCATTTAATTATCTTCAGACTTGACACAAAAACTACATAGCACAGATACATTTTTTTCTTTTTTTATTACGATTTACCGCTGACAATGGTAACATAGTTGGGGCAAGCATCTTGACTCATGGTCCACTACAGAGAAACTCTACAATTAGAAATGCTGATTTTTCTCTAGTATTATTTTTTCTTTATTACATTACTGATTTTGCTTTCTAATCATGTTGTCAATAATACATTGGCCAGACTGTTGATGCTGCCTGATCCTTTAAAGCTCCTATGGCGCTCTTTCTACAAATCCTACACATGTAACACAACACAGAATTTCTATGTATATGCCATTTTTGACCAAGTGTCCCATCAGCCCTGGCTTATCCAGATGCACCACATGCAGATGATGACCATGGCGTAGAAGCAGATGAGCAGCAGGTAGATCCTGAAAAGGAGGAAGTCTAGGACGTATCCCACGTGGCACCACTGGTCCTGCAGCTCGCTCCCCTTCTGCATAGCCGTCAGGTGACCACGCAGCTCACCGAGGTGCTGGCAGATCTGCTGCAGCTCGGGCGGAGTAGCGACCGTTGCCACAGTTACTGAGCCTGGAAATTGGTTGAGGAGGAGAGGACAGAAATGTTTGAGCAAGGCGCAGTTTCCCACCATCATTTAAGGGGTCTCCTCCAAGATGTCTCCCTTGTTTCTTACAATGGGTACTTCGAAGAGGTCTTGCTAAGTCCCCTTAGAAGTAATGTAGAGGAAATGTAGAGACACCAACACTAACCTTCTGTCTTGTCTATGTTGCCGTTTGCCATCTGGGACGTTTGCTGCTCAGCAGGTGGTTGGACGATCCAGGGACCGGATGACGAGTCCAAATATCCTTCTCCTCCGTCCTGATGCCGGTTGAGGGACTCTGTCTCCTTAGGCCAGCGGTAACAGATGAGGTTGGCAATATGTTTGAGGATGACCACCCGCACCCAGTGTGGAACCTCTCGATATTTCATGGAGTTGTGGTGGAGGACGTTGGTGATGACGACTGTCTCCAGAAGGCTGATCACCATGAGGGCCAGGCAGACAGAGAAATAGATACCTGAGGGAGGAGAAGAACTTGATTCAGCAGAGACTCAGCGGCTGCCACCTGTACCCCTGCGATGGCCTCTGACCTATGATGGGCGTGCCGTCTGCGGTGCTGGGCAGCAGGTCGTTCATGATGAGCAGGAAGACGGTGTAGCCCAGGATGAGGGTCATCTTGAAGGAGGCACGGTCCACGCTGTGGGGGGGCAGGTAGAAGGACAGGATGTCGATGACCATGAGGAAGGAGCTTGGGATGAGCAGGTTGACCACGTAGAGGATGGGACGCCGCCTGATGATCACCTAGGCCATGATGAGGCAGATGGAGAGGTTAGGGATGGTCTCTGTGTTCCTTTGAGGACGTGACGTCACTTATGCTCACCCAGAAGGTGATGATGTCCCACTCATCGATGCCGAACTTAAGGATAGACGTCTCTCCAAGGATGTCCACCAGCTCCCACTCACCGCTGGCCTCCAGGTAACGTTTTGAGTTTCCTGACATCTCCTCAAAGGTCAGAGCCGGACTCACCCTTACGTCCTTTACTGGAGGCAGAGGGGAGAGGACGGCCCAGGGTTGATGATCTGGTGGTGGTAGAACATTTCTAACCTCACTCACTCACTCACTTGTGTGCATGTAGGAGCCGAAGGTGAAGGAGCAGTTCTGGATGTCAAATGGGAAGCTGAAGATGTTCAGGTTGCAGGCCGAGACCAGCCGCAGCATCCTGTCCCAGCGGATGTGACCCGTGTAGTTGACGTAGACGTAGGGACACGCCTGGGACACGTCGTCGTCCACACTGTGGGGAAAAAGGACACTTGATTTTCTCAATGCAGTGTTTAGAGAAAAGCTCTAAAGGAGGGAAGAAACAGAGGTTGGACCTCAGAGGTTCTTTGGTGTTATTAATTTCACTGTTATTAGCATTAGCATAATCACCATCACCATAACAACAACAGCAACAAATATGACTGTTATCACACTACTACTACTGAAAATAATTATGATAATTATATAATAGTTGTGATAGTTTTTTTTTTTTTTTTTTTTTTTAATGTTTACTTTTTGGAGGATTCCGTAATTATTCACATTTTGTATGTCTTTTAATATTCTTTCATGTTATGTCATTTGATATATGATTACATACTTATTTTCTGCTCACGCTTTTCCTGGCTTTGGTCACTAAAGGTCAGTTTTTACTCTCACTGGGCAGAATAATTAAGATAAAGAGAGAAACACTTGCAACTCATAGATGATGATGTCAGGAGACCAGAGCTGCTTCACAGGGAGAGAAATCTTAGTGACACCGTCACACTCGTCAGGGTCCCAGACCAGGAACTCGTGGTGCCAGTACTGCCGAAGGAACAGCAGAGCACATGATGCTGATTACACAACATCCGTTGACATTTGTGTGTGCAGGACTCACCAGTCTGAGCCACAGGAAGGTGGAGAGAATCTGAGTCTTTTCGTTCTGAAACAAACAACAAAGGAACCTCAGGAGGTTCATGTGGCTTATCCAGCAGCTCCAACTGAAATCACTGCAGTGCCAGACTTACCACGCCCAAGACGGCGTAGAGTGTGAAGGAGATGTTTGCTGCCGTGGGGTTGCTGATGTTCACAGCAGGTCTGAAGGGTTTCAGGTCAAACACGGCCTGGATAGATTCATGGGTCGGGCCGCTGTGTCCTTCTTTACAGGACAAGGTAGCCTCACACACGCATGCTGAGGACCAAAGACACACAGACACACACGGTCCATAAAGGATTCCACTGAGGAAAGTGACCGACTGAAATTTCCCTCTGGTATCCAAAAAAATGTTAAACATTCCTAGAAACTTCATTATTCAGCTTTATTATCTGCCAGTCTATCGGGACATGTTAAAATCTGTCAGGGACCAACACCTTGTGGAGGTGTGATAGAAAATTTCAGGACAAAATTAGTGCCCCTAAACACGCAGGAGGTGCAGGAATGTCAATAATTCCAAAACCATGGAAGCAAATGAACGTGATTGTTCCCATTAAAACCAGGGAAAAACTTTAGTTCTCGTCCAGATGATAAAAATGCGCAAAAGAGAAACGTTTACCTGCTGTGAGGAGCAAAGAGCAGATGAGGCTGCAGGGGCATCGCGATGGACTCATGCTGCCTGCCGGACGATTTGTACAGGTGGATCTCATGAACACATTTCAAAGTATTTTTACACACACACACAAACACACATATGGATTTACCGTTGTGGCGTCAATGGCTGAGGACACCAGTCTTACCCTTAAACAGCACGGCTGCGAGGCGAGAATCCCCCCAAAGTCCTTATTTTGCTTTATCTCCAATTACACGGCTCTTGGAATTACAGGCGCAACACAACCAGCACACAGTATCCATATATTCCACACACACACACACACACACACACACTCAGGACATTGAGGTCTTGTTGTTCAACACCTCCAGTAACCAGTCAGGCATCATATTTTTTAACACCTCCGCCTTTGGGAGTTCTATTCTGTTTCTTTCTGTGTTTGCCCGTATGCAACATGAAATCCCCAAGGAGTCGGAATAAAAAACAGCAGATAGGCTAAAAAGCGTCAAAATAGTTTTCTTTCTCCAGGGTTTCACAATACCAAATGGCAACCAAAGTCCAGGAATCAGTGTAAAGGCTATGTTGACTGCAAGTCTATAAAAATATTACTGCATAGGGAGGAATAAGAAATATCAACAAGAAAATGCATTAAGTGATACTGTTGGACAAATGTAGAACTGTTTTCTTCAGGTTTAAAATGTCAACAGACCCTCATATTCCCCTCTGAAACCTGGTTGACTAGTACACAATGAAGATCTGAAGAGATTGAAA
Organism: Carapus acus; assembly: GCA_900312935.1. Lineage (NCBI taxonomy): Eukaryota > Metazoa > Chordata > Actinopteri > Ophidiiformes > Carapidae > Carapus > Carapus acus. The sequence goes on from OMPJ01040482.1 coordinate 17,740, forward strand.
ATGAGCCTCAGTCTCCCGCTGAGTCACACTGGGGGAGAATTATTCCACCTCCAGATGCAGATGATAGTGACAAAGCTGAGCGAGATGAAGACTATATAGATGGCGAAGAGCAGGCGGTCGACGATGAGCCCGACCATCAGCCACTCTTCGGAGGCTTCGCTGCCGTGGAAGTGTTTGTCTACGTTGAGGCGGATGGCCGTGAGGGCTTCTCGTAGCTTCCTCAGCTCCTCCAGGCTGGGGTCCACGGGGTCAGCAGGACGCTTCTCCGCATGCTCCACGCCGGTCTTTGCCTTCAGCACCGGGATACTGATGTGACTGATTCCCACGGGAAAGTCTGTGGACGAGAGAGCAATCAGACCGTCGAGGAGGGACTGGAATCAAAATAAATTCTGTAAGCTGACTTTTTTTTTCAAAAACGACTACCATTATACCACCAACGCCACATTAGCACCAAGCAGGACAACCTGGGAGATGAGATCTTGGGAGCTAAGGAAGGTGTTGGCGGGGGTACATCTTCTTCAAAAGTACTTTGCGTTGGCCGGGAATTGAACCCGGGTCAACTGCTTGGAAGGCAGCTATGCTAACCACTATACCACCAACGCCACATTGACTGTAAGTATGACAACTTCGGAACTGACAATCTGGGACCCGAGGAGGCATTAGAATAGAAATAGTTTCAAAAGGTGGACATCTTTTTCAAAAGTAGTCTGCGTTGGCCGGGAATCGAACCCGGGTCAACTGCTTGGAAGGCAGCTATGCTAACCACTATACCACCAACGCCACATTGACTGTAAGTATGACAACTTCGGAACTGACAATCTGGGACCCGAGGAGGCATTAGAATATAAATAGTTTCAAAAGGTGGACATCTTTTTCAAAAGTACTCTGCGTTGGCCGGGAATCGAACCCGGGTCAACTGCTTGGAAGGCAGCTATGCTAACCACTATACCACCAACGCCACATTGACTGTAAGTATGACAACTTCGGAACTGACAATCTGGGACCCGAGGAGGCATTAGAATATAAATAGTTTCAAAAGGTGGACATCTTTTTCAAAAGTACTCTGCGTTGGCCGGGAATCGAACCCGGGTCAACTGCTTGGAAGGCAGCTATGCTAACCACTATACCACCAACGCCACATTGACTGTAAGTATGACAACTTCGGAAGTGACATCCTGGGACCCGAGGAGGCATTAGAGTAAAAATAGTTTCAAAAGGTGGACATCTTATTCAAAAGTACTCTGCGTTGGCCGGGAATCGAACCCGGGTCAACTGCTTGGAAGGCAGCTATGCTAACCACTATACCACCAACGCCACATTGACATGTCAGGGTTAAAGGTTAAAACTTTGGGCTGTTCAGTACAGCAAAACCCTGCATGCTTCCTTGAGGTTCCTCTACCTGCGTCGGCTCCGCCAATGTTGATGGTGACGCGTCTGACTGGTTTCTTTGGAGTGATGCAGACCACATAGGCCAGATACTGCAGCACCAGGACACTGACCCAGCGTGGCACAGTGCCATATTGGCTGGAGCTGAACTGGATGTTGGTGATGAAGATGGTCTCCAACAGGCTGGCAACCATCAGAGCCAAGCTGATGGAGAAGAAGACGTCTGCAGGAACACAATAGCAGCAACAGCAACATGTTGACTGGACATTCACAACGAACATGGATCACTCAGGTTTCACCACAATTAAGGATCGAGTCATTGCAGGATGACAGTTTTCAGAGAATTAGCAAAATATATCCAGATAGAAATGATACTAATTGCTCCAAATCAGAATAAAAAAATTATGAATGTGATAAAAATGTACATGAATGTACATATTGCTATTGCAATGTAGTGCTATTAAAGCTATGGGGTAGTTTGTATCTATTTGAGGGGAATTCTCATTCTATCAATTTAATTCAAAATAAAACTAAAACATCAATTAAAATGGACCTCTACTGGTTCTAATGGGGGTCTGAATATGATATTCTATCAGCTGATGTTTTTCAACAGAACCTGAACCCTTTGGAACCAATTAACAGGCGGCAAGTCGTTAGGCATCCTACAAAGGGAGGAGAGGCAGATTGACCCTGTGGCCCCGGCCCCGAAAAATCTACCATCATACTTCTTGAGATAAGATAAGATAAGATAAGATAAGATAAGATAAGATAATCTTCATTTTGACCTCAGACATTTCAACTGCCTAGTGTGCATCTTGTCTCGACTGTTGCGTGCTAACTGGCCTCTCTGCTGTTCCTCTGGGTCTCTATTAGACGCTGAGAACATCCTTCCTCATTAGGTAGGGAGGACTACACACACACACATACACACACACTCAGACACACACACACACACACAGACAGGAGCTGCTGACCTGCAAGGCCCCCGCGCACACTGACAATTTGCCTGCGGCCCCCCCACCCCTCAGGCAGCCGCCTGTTGATGCTGCGGCTCAGACGCCGACTTATTATGCACCTTTTCTCCCTGCAGGCCTCGTTCTCCAGAACCATTGTTTGTTCTGTTTACACCTTTCAATCATACTGGTTAGGGCAGTGTGAGGCCAACGGAGGAGTTAAGGGGAGCGGGGAGGGGACGTGTTGCGTAGTTGAACAGATGTTTTGATCTGGCTCACTTATCAGCGGCGTGGTCTCTCCGGTAACGGGCAGCAGGTCGTTCATGATGAGCAGGAAGACGGTGTAGCCCAGGATGAGGGTCATCTTGAAGGCCGAGCGGTCGGTGCTCTGGGGCGGCAGCAGGAAGCTGAAGAGGTCCACGGTGATGAGGAAGCAGCTGGGGATGAGGAGGTTCACCACGTACAGCATGGGCTGACGACTCAGGATCAGCTGGAGAAGAAGAGTGAGACGAGGTGGGGACGCTGATATCCGTCCAAGTAGTGTCTCTAACAGTTATTTAGCAAAATTTGCAAGTTGTACATCTTACGTTGTATTTGATCAGATGATACTCTCCATCCGGTAATTTCAGAACCTTTGGCCTCAGCTCGATGTGGGTCAGATCCCACTCGCCGTGGGTCTCCAGCTGTCTCTGGGACTGCTCCAGAGCCTCTGCAGCTGTTTGGCCCATGATCAACCTGACGTCCATCCCTGAGGGAATATTTCTACATTCGTCACATGTCTTTAGTTTCCATGGACACTTTCGGGTCTGGCTTGGTTACCAAAGTGCAGATACGAGCCGAAGGTCAAGCTGCAGTTCTGGACATCGAAGGGGAAAGTGTAGATGCCCAGTCGGCAGGAGCTGATCACACGCAGGGGCTTATCGTCGTAGACGCGTCCCGTGTTGAGCAAGTAGACATATGGAGTGGTGGGAGACTTGTTCTCATCCATGCTAGACAGGGACAGACACACCAACGCAGAAACTAAAACAAACACACAGAGAAATTGAGCCTTTTTACACACACACACACCGGTCTTTTCTTAGCTTACAACTCTTCGACCAGAATGTCCGGGTTCCACAGCTGCTCTCGTGGGACAGAGATTCTGTGGGTGCCACACTCCACCTCGTCCCAGCTCAGCCCCTCTATGTCCCACTCCTGCAGCACAGAAGTCCACGTGAGCCCGGACGTCCGCAGAACGCGAATGCTAGCGCGGCTAAATGTTCCACAGGTTTGCACACAAGATTGTTCTTACCAGGACCTGCCAGATAAAGGTGGTCAGCATCTGGGCCTTCTCATTCTGTAGAGAATCATCAAACATCGGCATGAGGACCAAATGATTTGACGTAAACTTGAAGTATTCAAGGTATCTGTGTGAGTCCCGTGGCGGGACGATAAGCTGTGGACTTACCACTCCCAAGATTCCCACCACAGTCAGGTGGATGGTGACGTTGAGCGGGGAGAAGTCTTTGACGGGACGCACCAGCTTCTCAGGGAAGAGATGCTTCTCCAGCGCCGACATTAAACCAGCTGGGGTCGGACTGCTGCAATTAATGGCCGCTCCGAAGGCTGAGGGGTCCAAACAAAAACAACAAAATAAACTTGAATGTAAAGGTTCTCACATAAAGATAGAAATCAATAAACTATCGGCATAAACACGTATACACACATCCTAATGCTTCTGCTCCATTCTGGAGGGTTTTAATCAATTTTAAATTTCAATTGTTTACTTTTTAAATAAAAAAAATTACAATTTATTTTAAAATTGAATGGAATTGACTCAAAATAAAATTCAAAATTGAATGATTTTTCTAATTTTTTTTAAGTTTTAATTTTTGAAATTCTAATTTTTGATGTAAAAATTTTTGATGTAAAAATTTGATGAACAATGAATAATGACTTCACATTTGCAGAAAATCTAAAGAGCTCAAGTGACTTCTGCCCCTCTCGAGATGCCTCCCCCTCTCCCTTGCTGTCCCCCAACTGTTGGAGGACCTCCAAAATTTCTACCTCTCACCAGGAATAAGGGCGCAGCAGATCACCACAAGTCCAGACGTCCTCGCAGCCGCCATCTTGTCTCTCTCGGCTATGGCATGATCCCCAGTTTGCACCCTGAGCCTCCGTCCTTCCCTGCTCCCCAGCTGTAGGATTGTAGTGACCGTGCAGCTTTTTGTCTCTGTTTTTAATGAAACGTCTGCAGCAGGTAGAGGCTAATATTGACTCAAGCACAGGACATGCCTGTGACGCCTCTGTCCCGCAACATTTCAGCCCCGGGGGACGAAGTCTCACGCCTCTTTTGTTTGCCGAGCGTTTGCGTCATCTTGCCAATTTACAGCCCCTCCTCTCCAGAGGGGAAAGCTGAGCAGCAGGAGATGGTGTGAAGGACCGAAATCAGGAGAAAACCTACACTTGCCAATCAAAGAGGTTGAAATCAAGTTCGTCAGCCGTCCAGTCACAGAGGACATTACGCGAATCATCGTCTAAGAGGACAAGATGACCTCTGTGAGTGGAGAACCCTCAAAAACGACCGCAGCAACGCGCACACAAACACAACACATTCAGTCAGGAACACCTGCGGAGTTCATGAACAGAAAACAAAAAAAAACAGAAAAAAAGTCCAAGTTGTGAAAGAGGTGTGAGAGCAAACAGCATGGAGACACTTTGAGGACGCCACCGAGGCGCTGCTTTGTTTATTTTTCACACCGCTTCGGAAAAGCAGAGGGAGCCCGTGAGTCTTGAATCGTCCTAAGCGTGGTGGATGACGACTTTCTGTGGGGAAAAAGGGAGGAGGGTGTGGGTCCGTACCTCAAATGTTGGAGTTCTGGTGCTTCAGAGTGAAGTTCCTGAAGTTCTTGAGCGAGGGGATGCAGGAACGTTTGGTAATCTGGAGACCTGCCATGACCAGTTGGTCTAGGTTCTGATGTCGGAGGCGAGACAGCACAGCACGTCCATGTTGTTGATCCTGGTCCTTGTTTGACCTCCGTTCTTCGTCTGAAGAGCAGCTGCATCATTCACCTTGTGCTGTACATATGTACCGTGTGTGTATGTGTGTGTGTGTGTGCAACTGTTGAACAATTCTGTCTCCACACGACACTAATCTGTTGAAGCACAACAGTTTTATTAGCTTTATTTGGACTGTTGTGACGCCACGCTGCGAAGACAAACAACAGGAGAAAAGTAGAAGACGGGAGAGGACGGACGCCCTGGGGGAGACGCCGGTCAACCGTGGTGTGAATGCGCCCACAGCAGGACGATGGTCAGAAAGCTGACCGTGATGAAGATGAAGTAGATGCCGAAGAGCAGGCGGTCGATGATGAGGCCCACCTGCATCCACTCCTCGGAGCTCTGGCTCACGCTCAGCCGCTGCTCCACCAGGAGCCGCAGAGCCTGGAGGTCCTTACCCAGCCACCTCAGCTCCTCCAGGGTCTCGTCCTGGTCCAGGGGTCCGCCCACCTGTGGAGAAGGCTCAGCAACTTTCTTCTCCTCCTTCTCCGTGTCCATCTCCTCCCAGGCTTGGGGAGCCTCTCTCATCTCTGTGAGGAGAAATGCTCAGATGATCATGTCTTGTCGGCTCTCCGTCTCTGTACCTGGACCCAGTCCAGTTCCCTCATGGATACTGGGGCTGAGAACCTCCACAGGTGGGGTGTCTCACCGTGAGCAGCCGGGTTCTGGATGACGGTGTCCCTGTCGTCTCCGGGTTTGTAAGGGAGACACACCACGGTGCCCAGGATCTGAAGGACAAGGACCCTCATCCAGCGGGGGACGGCAGAAACAGGAGGAGAGCCGCACAGCAGGTTGGTGACCAGCAGGGTCTCCAGCAGACTGGCCACCATGAGAGCCAGGCACAGGCTGAAGAACACACCTGGAACAACCAGAACCATCACACACACACTAGGTCACTTTGAGGCCTGGAAGGGAACTAGAAACCTCCTCGATCCTAGATGAGACACAGGAGACATTCCAGGCTGTTGCACTGACTGATGAGCGGGATGGAGTTCCCCGTGATGGGCAGCAGGTCGTTCATCATGAGCAGGAAGACGGTGTAGCCCAGGATGAGGGTCATCTTGAAGGCCGAGCGATCCACTTGCTGCAGCGGCAGCAGGAAGCTGAAGAGGTCCAAGGTGATGAGGAAACAGCTGGGGATGAGGAGGTTCACCACGTACATGGTGGACCGGCGCTTCACCGTGACCTGGAGCAGAGGAGGAGAAAAGATACGCTGCCTCCCGATCTGTCTACATCTGATCTTGAAGCCTCCAGGCCGAAGCAGGTCTTACGTAGTAGTGGAGCAGGTCGTATATGTTTCCATTTGGATCTGCTCGCTCAGACTTCCTGGCTGTGACGTCTCTGAGCTCCCACTCTCCCATCGTGTTCATCACCTGCTTGGAATCGCGAAGGACGTCCTCCGCTGAGACCAGGAAGTCCAGCCTCAGGTCGGTCTCTGCAAGATGGAGGGGCAACCAGAGCTTGGCTGAGATAGAGACCACAAACCCCACAGAACCTCACTGCTGGGCCTTCACCGTGCCAACAGGACACACCAACAGGCAGATTAATTGCGATTAAACAATGAATCGTTTCAAACCTCTAAAGTATACATATCAAAATTTCTCTGGAAAGAACCTGGAATCAAAACATCGACCTAAGTGTGTTTCTAATGGGATTAAGGGTCAAAGTAGGTCAGTCGGCCTTGGTAAAGGTGTGACGATGTAGCTGTGGACACTCACGGTCGTGCATGTAGGAGTTGAAGGTGAAGGCGCAGGTCTCCATATCGAAGGGGAACAAGTAGATGTCCAGGTTACAGGAGCTGACCACTCGCATTGGGTGGAGGTCCTTGACGCCGCCGCCGTACCCCAGGTAGATGTACGGGACCGGAGGAGCCGAGTTCCTCTGCATCCTGAGGGTCAGAGGAACGGTGAGCTTGGCACCTCACCTTGGCTTGATGAGGGACCACGTCAGCGAGAAAGACTTCAGAAGGTCAAATGGCTGGATAGGAATCGGTGACCGCACTCACATTTCGTTCATCACCACGTCGGGCACCCAAAATTGTTCCCTGGGGAGGCTGATGCTGGTCGTGCCGCACTCATTTGGATCCCAGCTCACAAACCGGTTTTGCCAGAACTGCAACAACGAGGAGAGTGTGACCAGCTGATGAACAGCTGATGAGGTCCCTCATTACCACGCTGATCTCAGAACTTACAATGCCCACCCAAAGATACGTCGTCAACATTTGAGCTTTTTCATCCTGGAGAAGGAGACAGATGTTTGAATCAGAAACACACACGTGTGTGGTGACGGCTTTGAGGTCAAAAGGTCGGCGTCCTGACCACGCCCATGATGCTGAACAAGATGAAGCTCATGGTGACATTGGTGGGTGTCTGGTCCAAGGTGGGACGGATGGAGCTCAGCTTGAAGACGGGCTGCAGGGCTGCCAACATGGCGGCCGGCTCGGGACTGGAGCAGTTCATCATTCTGGAGCTACAGGGAGCTGATGACAACAAGAACAACAAGAACAACAACAAGAAGAACATGAACAAGAGGAAGACGAAGAAGAGGAACAACAACAACAATGACAATGTGTCCACATGAAACTGTATTCAGCGGAAAATAATCAGGCACAAATTGAGGACATTGTTTTCTGTGTACTCACCGTGCAGGAGCACAGATGTGAGGATGAAGAGGAGCTTCGTGCTCCAGCCTTTGCGCTGCAGGCCACCGGGGACATTGAGGACTTTGTTTCTTTTCTGTGGATGTGTAGAAAGTGCAGGTTGGATTGAGGTCATTCAAAATTCTAATGTTTGCTTCTCAAGACCCGAATCTCCAACTCCCCAAATATCTGCGACCTCTCACACCACGTGAAAAAATAACAAATTCAGTCTTCATGTTTGGAGCATTTGTATCTTAACAGGTTTCAGAGCAAAGTCAGAAGATGTAGATGTCACAGCTGTTTGCCAGTTTGTTGTCATTGGGTTTGTATCTCTCCCTAAAATTCTTTAATCCTCATTATGATTGTGTGTATTTGTGTGTGTTTTAGCTAGAGATGTCCGATATCAGCATAAAAATGTAATATCGGTATCGGATTTTTTTTTTTTTTTGCTTTAAAACCGATAAAATAAAAACCGATAAAAATACAATAATGCTTGCGTTACACTGAAATGGTGCCTATGCGCCACTGAAGCGTTCACCGGCGCACATATCGGTATCGGCTGATATCGGTATCGGTAAATTGTGAGTTGGACAATATCGGCATATTGGATATCGGTAAAAAAGCCAATATCGGACATCCCTAGTTTTAGCAGTTTCAGGTCAGTTTGCCATTTGGACGATTTTCTGCAGTACCATTTTGTATCACTAGATGGCGGTCAAAACTACTGAACAGAATTGTGTGTGTGTCTCGGTTTGCCGGTCAAACCTTCGCGTCTTGCCCTACGTTGCGGAAACTTATTCCCATCCCGTGAACTTTCACCGACTATACCTGAATCACCAGATACTATCACAGAGTTTTTTCAAGTACTTTTATTCTGTTCACAACATTCCACAACACAACATTAGCTTCGTCTAACCGCTGCGGTGGAGCTGAGCCGAAAGCGCAACGCTGAAAACACCTGAAAGCTGCTTAAGTATGAGCGACGGGCGTCTACTTCCAGTAGGAGTCCACCCAGATGACGATGATGGTGAGGAAGCTGACCGTTATGAAGACAATGTAGAGGATGAAGAGCAGGCGGTCGATGATGAGACCCACCTGCGCCCAGTCCTCGGAGCCCTGGCCGCCCCCTTGCTGCTCCGCCTGCTGGCGGATGGCCCGCAGGTCGCTCCCCAGCTTCCTCAGCTCCCCCAGGGCTGAGCTCCCAGGCCCGGCCGCCATCTTCTCCACAGGAGGAACCTCAGAAGCCTCGCCTCCAGCTCGCTCCTCTGTGTGAGGAAGAGGAACAAATTAATTCTGTGTCTGATTCTGGATCGGAATCGGCGTCCCTGGTCCTCACTAGCATCCTGCTGCTCCTTGGCTTCTGGAGGGAGGCCCACCAGAGAGCCCAGACCCCGCAGAACCAGGACCTGGACCAGGCGTGGAACATCTGGGAGGTTCCCGGAGTCGTAGAGCAGCTTGGTGATCAGGATGGTCTCCAGCAGGCTGGCCACCATCAGCGCCAGGCAGAGCGAGAAGAAGACATCTGTCGAAGGAGAAGGACATCCACGTTTTGAGGTTGTCTCTGCGCTCATCAGACCAAACATCAGCTCTTGGAGGCCTCCACCCACTTATGAGCGGGATGGAGTTCCCCGTGATGGGCAGCAGGTCGTTCATGATGAGCAGGAAGACGGTGTAGCCCAGGATGAGGGTCATCTTGAAGGCCGAGCGGTCCACGCTCTGGGGGGGCAGCAGGAAGCTGAAGAGGTCCACGGTGATGAGGAAGCAGCTGGGGATGAGGAGGTTCACCACGTACATGGTGGACTTACGCTTCACCCTGATCTGTGCCCGCACACACACACACACACGCACACACACACACACACAGTTGGAGAAAGCTTTTACTTTGCTGTTTTAGATTCATCACTTTCCTCAATCATGTGAACCATCATCGGTAACACAACGTGTGTGTAACACGCACATGGAAAGCGAGCCTGTCTATATTTTCCGGGTTGTCGTGGCCCGCTTCGTGGTGGGTGATGTCCAGAAGCTCCCACTCGCCCACCGTGCTCATGGCCAGTTTGGAGTCGATTGTGATCTGCTCAGCCGAACTGCCAAGATGGAGACTGATGTCCTTCTCTA
>OMPJ01040485.1:8473-20270 GCA_900312935.1 Carapus acus
CGGCGCGAGTCCCTAGCGGACGAAAGGAGGAGACGGAGACGGGGAAGAAGCGCCCGAGGGGGCCGCAGACGGAGAGGAATCCGCGGCTGAGTCTTATCCGCCCCGCCGTCAACAGCTGACAGATGACGCGAGACTGACGTTCCACTTTGCAAACGTGACAAAGTGCGGAGATATGGGACAGAGCGGGCTGGAGCTGCAGATCTGTGTGTGCAGAACAATGGATGTCTGAGCTGATTTCAAACAATGGGAGGGATGACACGGAGCCTGACAGACACCACGCTGCAGACGGGCTGCACGGCACGACAGCGCTGCCAAAGAATTCCCTCCTCGTCTTCCTTTTTCCCCCTCCCTCCGCCATCGCTTATGTGTTCTGGCACCTCTGCTGCTCGTGACTCGAGGGTGAACTGCGGAACGGCGAGCGGGTTTCTGTGCACGCACTCCACCAGCGAAAACCAATAAATATAGAGGAGAACAGAACAGCGACATGTCAGCGCAACACGAAGTTAGCGTCTGACCAGTTAGCGAAAAGTTCCGGGCGAGAAGTCTGAATCTCAAAAAAGGCAAAAGAAACAGGAGGCAATTAGCGCGTCTGGGACAGAAAACAGATTCTGGGAGTTAGCGGTTAGCGGACGTGCGGTGTCTGGAGTTTAATATCTGCGTTGGGCACAAACTGGTGATGACAGAGTGCGAGGAAAAGAGATTTCCTTAGCTTTAATCAGAGCAAAACAAGTCGCAGCGGCGGATCGACTTCGTCAAGAGCTCGACCGGGCTTTGACAAAACCTCCCGCGAGTCTTTGATTCGTGACTGTCAACCCAAATGTGAGGCAATCATATTTCAATACAGAAAATCAAACAACAAGATCTGGCAACAAAATGTTCGCTAACACAAAGCAGACGGCTTCGCTTTTTGAAAACAAAACAATCTCCAGGGACGCAAAAACGCATTTGAGACAAACAACTCCCGATAGTTTCGGCACAATTGAAATTGCTCAATCTTCACCCACCTACTGATCAGTTAAATGACGAATGATTTCGGCCCAATTTATGACTGGGACACAGCACTTGCCAAAAAGATGATCTCAAGTATTTCCTATAAAGCGGGGATACACAATTTATTCATCACCGCTTTCTACGTTTATGGAGCTTACATGACAACTAAAAAACGATTTACTGCTTTAATCAGAGTGTAATCAAAGTTTTAATGTGCATGTTAACGTACTGCCTATCAGCCTCGGAGCTTCCGCGTTGGGGCAAACAGTAATCAAAGTGAACCGCTGAGTGATGCAGACAGTTTGCAGTAGTTACGGTGAAATATTGTGTTGTTATTGGATGTTAGCACGACATACCAACCACATGGGGGAATTAATTGTGCATAAATCACTAATTATCTGTCAGGGATGCTAAATTTAGGAGGCGATGCAATCTCTTGTCTTCCATATGCCACCGAAACACTGAAAGTGCATTTCATTATTGATGTCCTCGGAGCAGCTTTGCCCGGGCAATCAATCATTCATCCGTTTTCCGCTAAAACGCCGCCATCCTCTCGTGTCAAAACAGACAAGGAGACGAGGTGAGGGAGGCGAACTCCTTCCTCGTCACCTGGAGAGGTGAGCGAGAGGCGCGTTCACACGCAGAGCGAGTGGGTCAGGCTTGACCGCGGAATCCGGGAAGAATCCAGCCGACGCCAACAAATAATTAGAGGCGCATTTAGCCCTGGACTGCGTCTTATCACCCCACTTCCCATTTCTAAGAGGATGCAGTTGCACCGGACTACGGCAGGAATGAGGAGGAGGGCGAGACTTTGTACTCTCTCTCTCTCTCCTCTCTTCTCTCTTTCTCTCTGGAGTGGGATTGAAAGCATATCGTGCGGAGTTCCTCGGCAGCAATCTCCAATTACCTCCAGCGTGTGAGTGCTCACTGCGCTGGAACTTTTCCATTTCGCCCACTACACTCCCTCCGAAGCCAACGAGCGGCACAAAACAGCAGACCGTGTCATCTACGCACCGCAGGGGGGCTCTTCCCGACTCGGGCAGATTCCTGGTTTTGTCTGGGGAGGGGAGACGTGGCAATACAAACAGGTGCAAGGATACGTGTGTGAGTGTGCGAGGAGCTTGTGCGGGGAAGGGGGGGGCTTTGAAACTCGGCTCCCCATGGGATATGTTTGTCACAATTACTTGGTAGATCAACTCTCGCCCCAATCTCATTAAAGGGTAAAAACACGGGAGTCCAGAAAGCCTTTATTTCCTCGCACCTCTTGAGGAAACGCTTCGGCACGCCGCAAAGCCGCTGACGCAATCCCCCCTCCATCCTCGTGACAGGTTGCGGAAACAAGAGCGAGGGGGGATTATTTGACGCAACTTCCATTCTTGAAGCCAATTCGCCCCGGCCAATCAATACTAATCAGAAGCTGGATGACAGGAAGGTGGGGGAGACATTCCCTCCCTTTTTCTGCAATCTCTCTCCCTCTCTCCTTCTCTCTCCCTCTCTGCTCGCGCAAGTCTCATTGCGACACCCCGCAAATTATTAATCCCGAGCTTTAACCATGTTGACAGTGTCAAACACGGCGGCGGGACAAGTATTCACATCTGTTCAGTGAAAACAGCGCCGCAGCCATGGAAAAAGCACTCCAGGAGTCCTTCTACTTGTCACTCAAGTGCGAATGCGAAAGCCCTTTGTGAGCACGGGCTCTTTTCGAGCTCTTTGAGCTCTGACAAATTGTCTTTTTTGGCATTGAATTATTCATACTCCAATGCTATAGGTGAGTCCAACTTTCCACCTCAGCTCTTTGGGCATATAAGAGATGAACAGCAACATGATAATGTAACAATATGTATTTCTTCTCCACCCATCTAATCCCATCAGGGAGCACAAGCTAGCCAGAATGTTTGCTTTGCTAATGTGTTACTGCACTGATTTAAGGTACAAATTTGAAGAGGACTTTGGACACCGAGGGGTATGGAAGTCCAGCACAAAAGGTAAATGTTGGTCCTCTCCTAGTCTTTTTCAACAAAGGGCAGGGATGGACGGGTACGTTTCCACAAAGGAAATATCTATTTAATGAGACCGCCGCTGCAATCCACGCCGTCACGGTGAGCAAGTTTGACCCCCGCACCACAACTCGACGGGTGCTGCAACACAACAGACATCTTTAGTCTAGACGTGGCCACCAAGCAGCGAGAGGGACACCGGGAGGGGGTTAAGTTGGGGGTTGGGCGGTGACAGGGGTCGTCTACTGAGAGCCAGCCCTTGCCCCCCTTCCCCAAATGCAAAAGGAGTCCAATGTGGTTTTCTCGAAGCTGGAAGGGAGACGCATGAGTGGGAACGAGTCCCAGAGGTGTCTGAAGGAGTAAATGGGCATGACTGCAGGACATGGGGGGTTAGACCTACTCTCCACCTCATCCAGGGTGCAACACACCCTCAGAGGAGCGGCGCAACGATGCCGACACAGCAGTGGAAGCCCAGAGAATTTTCCCGTTTGAATTGTGCCTTTGTGCTGGACATTGTGCGGATGCCTCCAAACCGCCATCAATGCTTCCTTTCTCGACACACTTCCATTCACAAGCGTGTGTACACTGACCAAACACTCACTCCATCATCTCGTGCATCGCAGCCCCGGGTCCGATTGCTCTAATTGAATTCTTGGGCAAGTATCTAGGTTTTGCTCTTTGGTTTGGGTGGAACATGGTCGCTCTACAACAAAGAGTGCGACTGAACCCTGTGCCGAAACACAAGACTGGGTGAGTGTGCTCCCAGTTCGGGGCTCAGGTATTAAATGGCACAACTTCAGTGTTGGAGAGGGGCTCAGTTGAACATTGGTGCCAGGTTCACTGACCTACGTGGTGCAGACACGGCGCTCATTTCACGTAACGTTAATTAAACCAGCAATGGTGTGAAGTTGACCCTTGGTTACTAATACCTACACTCTTCCACAAGTGGGGTCATTTTTGACCCTAATCAAAATTCTCAAAATACTGAGAATTTTCGAAAAATGAATGAAAACATAAAATAAGAACAATATTGCCTCACGTCACAAACATGTTTAATGAGCAATACCTGGAATATGAATATATTACAATTTTTCCTCATAAAGATTTTGAGGAATAACAACCCTTGAGGTCATTTTTGACCCCACATGTGCATCTAAGGGTTAAAAATGTATTAGAGTATTGAGAATCTTTCGAAAAATAAATGAATTTTTGAAAAATGAATGAAAACATAAAATAAGAAAAATATTTCCTCATGTCGCAAACATGTTTAATGAGGAATACCTGGAAAATGAATATCTTACAATTTTTCTTTTATAAAGATTTTGAAGAATAGCAACCCCTGAGGTCATTTTTGACCCCACGTGTGCATCTAAGGGTTAAGGAATCAGGAATCGGGAATCTTTCATTGTCATTACAGCAACTGCATTGTGCAATGAAACTAAGGAGCTGCATTCCAGTGCGGAAGGAATAGAATGAGGAAAAACAGAAAAAAAAGAAAAAGTCCATATGCAGAAGAAATATGTATAGAGCAATATATCCAGTATAAATAAACGGTATGAATAGTAGCAGCAATGATGGGGTGGGAAGGGTTGAAGCAATGAACATGAATAAAACCGAGTTTGCACGTTTTTGTCTTGCAGGCAAGCAAGTTGCACACTTTCTAAGAACGGTTAAGTCACTGATGACTGAGACATGTAGGATAAATTACACTGGTGAGAAGCACAGTGTGTAAAATTCCCAACTACCACTTTAAATCCCAAGTCTGCTGTTGGAGCCAAATCCCACCGGTGCGCTCCTTCTCAGGTCTTAAGATCAATGGAACTTTAACTTCTGAAACTCTGCGGCAGACTGGCTTCCCATAGACCACACCAATCACAGCAGGAAATGGCTCCTCAGACGTGATATAAATATTGAAAAAAAAAAAAACAGGATGCCTGTTTGAAGGTGGCCAACTGTTTCCCTGCATGGCTGGCTAAAGGCTGACACTGACATTGTGAGCCATGAATATTCAGTGACCAAGTAAATGAGGCAGATAGCTCTTGACATGTTCAACATCCACCTTTGGCACCTTCCCCACAACAAAGCCAACAAGGTGAAGCGGCAGGACAAATATGTTGGTTGTTAGTGGGAGGTTGATGAATCAGACACATTTGAGCAAAGAAGAGTGGGCGAGAGACTTCTGACACGCCGCCTGATTCAGAATCCCCTGTAAGACCTGAGCTGATAAGCTGGCGTTTAGCAGCCGAGCATTAAAACGAAGCGAGCGGCATTACACCTCGCAATATGCTGACATTTTCATTCTCTGGGAGAGAGAGGAAAAAAAAAAATCCTCAGCTATAATCCAGCTGCTGGCATCAAAACGTTTGGTCTCTAAATATTTACCCACACGGGAAGGTGCATCTAAGCCCGACGCAGACACCCAGAGACACTTTATTCCGAGTGTCGCATCCCAGAGGAGATGCGACTGAAGAGCCGCGGAGGACTTACAAGCAAAATTGCGACGCACGCACTCCCTCCCTCCGCTTCCTACACCTCCACGATCAACAACGCGAGTCGAGATAAAACACCCAACCATCAACAGGCGGTGCGGGGTGCAAAACACAAATCACAGCGAGAGGGAGGAGGGAAGATGGAGGAGGGAGGGGATTCGTGCTTGGTTTGCATGTCCGGATTTTCAACAATAAGGTGTGGCGGGCAGCGAACGCATCGCTGTGATACGCAAATCCATGTAAATATTGACTCAGATGCTCCTGGCCGCGCGCGTACGCACGACCTGCGCAGGTAAATGCCATTAAACATCTGCCCACTGTTGTTCTTACGAGACGGGAGTTAATGGGGTGCATCGGAAGCTGCCTACGCGTGTATACGTGCACGCACACGTAAACACAGCCATGCAAACACGCATGCTGTGTGTACAGGAGAGCGAGCGGTTTATTGAAATACTGAAGATTTTGCTTAAGGTAGATAAGAAAAAAAATCAGAGGCAGGCTCAAACGCGGAGGATTCCTCCATAGAGGTGTATTTATATCATCTGTTTCAAGATCGATAAGGATACTGAGTCCGTCTCCATCGCGCAGGGCAGAAGAAAACGATACATTCCTTGTGCTGCGTCTGTATAGGTTTCGGTATTGTTTCCATATTTTGATGCGGAGAAGTGGAGCGCATTGTCCCGAATAGCTGAATCGAATTTGTTTACACACGGTGATTACAAACAAAGGTCTGCGCGGTGAAATATCGTCCGCTCGGAGGGAATTATTTGTCCATATCTGAGGAACAAATCTCCACTTGGTTGTGTCCCTGCAGGTAGCGGCAGACAGCCAACAATAGGCAGGTTACTTAAGGCCGTGTAAACACACTGATGCTCACAATCTGAATGTCAATACTGCGTGAGCACAAAGGGGACACGGGCAGCGCCGGTGCCGGACCCGGGGCAGCGAGGCGGCCCTCGCCTCGGCAGGAACATACCGCTGTGACCAGTCACCTCACACACACACGCACGCACACATACACACACACTTACCCCTGCTATCACCTGCACACCCCACCCACGCTCTCCCTGCCTCCTGATAAAGCAACTCGGCCAGGTCGGCCGCTGGCCGCTGATGGCTCAGTTTGCGCAACTCCTCCATTGTTGCCGTGCAAACGGAATCTTCTGCACTTTGGACCTTTCAGATGGGTGGTGGTGGTGCGCGGGGTGGGGAGGACGGCGGCTTTTTTATTGTGTTTCTCCTCAGGACATCCACTGTGGTTTATCTACGACCTACCGACACACACTGTAAACACTGCATTAAGGATATCGGAGTGCACAAAGCGGAAACATTAGTCGTGGCGGCTTGTTCTGCTGCACGTATTTATTTGGATATTTGCTCCGTTTTTTCAGTTTCCTTACTTGCCAGTACTGATTGGTGGAGTAAGAAGTTAGGGTAATAGCTTGTTGGCCTCGAGCGAAAGTGGCAATATGGACTCCTTAAGGTAATATTTGAATTGCGCCTAGCGCAGGTACGTCAGCGTAGTCACTTATTTGTCTAGAAAATATCTTGTTTACAGAAGGCCCCGAATGTTGCATCCAACCATTTGTATGCCGATCACCTCTAACCAAATGAAGCCCCGGAAATTTCCCTAATGTTCGCTGCAGCAAAATCATATTTCAGCCTTGTTTATGCTGCGGCGCATACCTACAGACATCCTTTCCTCGCTTAATCTTCTCTAACCCGCCGCACGCGACAAATTTTTAAGCAAGCTGGAACTCCTCGGATGCCGACGACGTATGAATCATTCGTGTCATTACCTTTGCCGCAGATAGGAAGCGGGTTTTTGCATATTAAAGCTCCGGCGACAACAAGTGAGGGAATTAATGAGGGATATTTTTCATATATACAGTTTGTGATGTATGCGGCGCTCTGTCTGCCCGTGACACCATTCTCTCAAAGATGATCGTCCGCCATCAATTTCCAGAGCGTCATTGTGCGGCTCCTGAATATCTGTTTTCATTAATCCGGCCCGTTTTTATTGTGATGTTAATGTGCCGCGGTGAAAGAGCCTACACCCCTCCGGTCTCCCTGCGTGTTCAAAGTTTGAGAAGAACAATGTCAATTAAAGCTGAGAGGCGAGGAGAGGCGAGGCGAGGACCAGAGCCAAGCGGGATAGCTAGCTGAACTCCGAAAGCCTCTTTTTTTCTTCTTCTTCTTCCTCTTACATTTAGCTCCTGTCAGTTAAAATCAAAAAAGTTTTCTCACTCCGTGTGAAGCTCAGTGTGAGAGGAGGTGGAGGGGGGGGGGGACTACTTCACGGGTGAAAGCCCTTGCACATGAATATTTAATGGTTGCATTTTAACCAGAGTCATAAAATCCAAGAGGATGTGCCTGAAAAGAAAGCGGCGAGGAGTGTGCAAAGTAGGCTGTATTGTTTCTTTATAGTGGGAGCTGGAAGCCTTAAAGTCATATAATTCTCCTCTGGCAACGCGGTGAATCAAATATCTGGATTGTGTCGGGCTAATTTACTGCCCAGGCCACATTAGCTACGTGCTCAGGCCTGTTTTTGCAGGGTAAGCAGCGTGTTTTACAGCAGAATGAAGAAATCTCCGACGCTGAAGGGGGCTAAATTGAAAATGTTTCATTCTGACACTCAGCGGATCCACTCAGCAAAACGGACCCGGAGCACTTATGTCCGTTTGGCCAAATTGACCGCATTCACGGGGAGGAAATGCATACAATATCCATAAATTCAGAGGAAGAATGAGGACATCTGTGGCTATTTAAACTGTAATTTCTGCTTCACACACCATTTGCGATATATGGTGTTGGTCTGGCCATGTTCACAGAAAATTCCCTTCAGTACTGAGGGAGACATCTGGCACCCTTGTTTAAGTTATATAACAAACATTATCACCACTGATTATGAATAACAAACAACTTTTTAGAATATTCCTATTTCCTTTAAGTCTATCTATGCATTGTTTAAGAAAGAACTTTTCTTTAGCAACCTGGTTCCACATTGTTACGGCATTGGTTTTAGCTTAGTTGTACAAAAGAAACTACTTTACTTTGTCAAACTGTGTGATTGATTCATTTCATTCCAAACACTTAGCCAGAAGTAAACATTAAATTAATCAGTCAGTCTGTGGAGGAGGATGCCAGGAAATAAAACTATGTAACGCATCTCCGGAACTAGCGAGAATCTCAACTGCGACCAGGATGGGAAATATTTGCAGTATATGATTCGGCAGTAACGATTCATGCTGCTTTGATTAAAGAGCGCCTAAAGTAATGATTTAAACGATAATTAATAACATTGTGTCAGGCGAGCGCTGCGACCGGCGAGAAAACACAACGTCACCATTTGGGCGCGCAGGGGAACCCATTACTTTCTTTCATCAGTCAGCTGAGAGCCGCCGCGGTTTTAGCGCACGGTGGCGGAATACCTAGCGCAATTGAGAGTGATTGTTCCCTCTGTCGTGTTTCTTTCCATAGCCGGCGGCGCCGCAGCCGCCTGCCGGCTGACAAATAAGGGAAAACAGGCGAAATCCATCGCCTTGACGCCAGATGATGTCATATTACAACCAGACAGCGCGGGCTCGCTCCCAGGACCTCCACCAAAAAGCAGCCAAGTGTCGAAGTGTCCTTGAGACGGGCACTGAACGCTCAACTGCTCCCTGGGCGCCTCTCCGATCAGCGCGGCGCCCCTCAAAGCAGAAGGGAGGGTGGAGAGCGGAGAAACAATCGAGAGAGGTGTGACATAGCAAATAAATCGGAAAAGTAGACGATTGCTCGGGAGGCGCGCGGGGCGCGTTTCCTTCTCAACTGTTTGTAGTTAATATTGATTCAAAACATTGTGCAAACATGCCGCCGTCGCGCAGCCGACAACAAATCAGAGTCCTTTTGAGCTCGTAACGAGCATTTCATTGCCGGCGACGCTTTACAATGCGACAACTCGGGGGAAAATGTACTGTGACAGACTGAATAGAGCCTTACCATAAATGTAATTACACCTCAAGCAATGGTCTCCACCTCCTTCCTCTCCCGCACAAAGAACGCCGCCGCCGCTGCCCCCTCTGCGGCCCGTCCCCGTCCCTCGCTCCTCCGCATCAGCCTGGGAAACTCGAGTGGTGCGCCAAAACCGGCGTGAATTTGTTAGCCGAGTGGGGCGGCGAGCCCCTTATTAGCAGGTGCGGCCTCCCCCCTTTAAATGAGGGGGTTCCTCGTCCAGTAATGGCGGCGCGACAAAAGCTTGCCGCGCTGTTTGACATTGAGGGCCAAGGAGGTCAAGCTGAACCGCTGGGCGAGCGATGTGCGGGTAATTGTTTAAGTAATGACGGGGCTGATAGTGGTTTGCGGTGACGATAGGATGGGATGCGTGGGGGTGACTTGAGGAACACGGCGGTTGCAGCTGCAGGTGAGGAAGGATGAAGATGCCTCACGCCGCCTCACCTGATCAACACCGCTTCAGTAGCGCAGTGTGATATATAGAGCGTCTAGCTGTACATATTTGGCCATTATTCTTTTCTTTTTCAGGGGGCAACCAGCTGCATTGCACTAGAGTTTCAACTCCGCCTCCGGCGAGCGAGGACCTCGGGCCCTTCCTCCCCTGACACAGGCAACCAGTGAGCAGGACGATAATGAATCTGAGGCGTCTCGAGGAGTCCGACGCTTGGTGACATTCCTATGCTCAACATCTGTCCTGCTCCTCTTTCCTTCGTTTCTCATTTCAGACAACAGGAGGGATTTCCCTCAGCCTTAATGGCCAAAACAGGCGGCTACAGTCCGATTCAGCTTCACAAAGTCCGAAATATTTTGCTTTCACGCACAGTGGCCAGTTCAGAGAACAGTGGTACCTTGAGATACGAGTTTAATCAGTTCCGTGATCGAGCTCGCAGGTCCATCTGCTCATATCTCAAATCATTATTTTCCATCTCAAATAACTTCACTCTTTCCAGAATGATCCGGTTTAACATTTCACAGTTTAACACTTGCTGCGGACCGTATCCTTCCTCCGCGACGCCTACAGCCAAACATGTGACGTATCCTTCCGCCGCCTCAATGTCCGCACTAGATGCTTCTTCATGCCTCAGAAGAGGGTGGATGTTGTTTCTCTTCTTTAAGATCTCAAACCACCCATGACGAGCCTTGAATGATTCTTCCAATGCCTTACTTCCTGTTTATTGTAGTTTCTAGACATCACAGATAGCACGAGCTGCCATTGACAGTGTGCCAACTAGCGCTGGTGTCCCCAAGGACGACTCCTGAGTCGGATTTCCGCTCATATCCCCAACAAAACTACTAAGAGACAGCTCGGATCTCAAAAAATTTCTACGTTCAGTTGCTGGTATGTCATGGCAGTGATGTGCACTTACTGCTGTATTCTTTAACATGTGCTGTACTGCAGATACTAGCGTGAGAGCTTCAAAGGTTGATGGGGTTCGGGTCCGGTGGAACTTAAAGTGCTGAGGTTATTAGGAAAACTGTGGCTGATTTCTGCTCGGGGCCATTCGGGAACATCTAAGGGGGTGAGGGAGGGGTGTTACCCAGGTGGCCAGAGCCCAGGGAAAGGTGGTGAGTCAGAAGGGTAACTCTCTCCAGGAGGAGCCCTCAGTCCACCCACACTGCCCCGCTGCAACCCCCCCATCCCCATCCCCGGCCAGCCGAGATTAGGTTTCGCATTCCTACTTCACAAATAAAGAGAGGGAGGGAGGGAGAGAGCCAGGGAGAGAGAGAGGGATGGAATGAGACACAGACTCTCCTCAGTCGAGACGTTTCTGACCTCAAACTATTTCATCTTGCTGACGATGTTTACAACTCCAGTCGAGAGCGATGGCATCGCCTCCCTCTTACTCAACCCAGGCTGAGGGGGAGCCTGCCCTCCTCCTCCTCATCTCTCCTCTCACACTGCCCTCCTACTCCCAAGCAACCCCCCCCTCCCCTTCCCCTCTCTCCGTGCTGTTGTCACGTACATGAGGAGGAATGAAAGCGGGCGTGCAGCATGTACAGAACATCCACGGCTGGTGCACGCCGCTCCTGAGACACGGAAAGATGCTCGGGCCCTGGGGTGCTCCTGCCCACTGAGCCATCAGTCTCTCTCTCTCTCTCTCTCTCTCTCTCTCTCTCTCTCACTCTATCTCTCCCCTCCTCCTCCTCCACTCTCTCTCTCGGCCCATGCCAAGCACATCACAGCACAGCCTAACACCACAGTGCCTGTGACTCAAACATGCCCTCCTTTTAGAGCAGATGGTCAAAAATAGCGTCCGCCATCAACATTTTTGTTAGCTATGGGACCCGCCAGGCTACACGCCATTTGCCAAGAAGAAGTCGAGGTGC
>OMPJ01040486.1:0-14795 GCA_900312935.1 Carapus acus
GAGGGGGGGCTTCATTATGGCCGGCGTAGAAGGATGGCGACTCCTCCAGCTCCTTGTTAACGACCACAATGAAGATGTGTCGAGTATGTCAACAAATTCTCAAGTATTTGTCCCACGCTAATAAACTCGGGAAGCTCCAGCAGCCACACTGTGGAGAGGAACCTTCAAAATGGCCACCAGGGGGCAGCACCAATGTCTGTAATCATTCATATGCCGGATGAGAACAGCGGATAGTGCCTTGCTCAAGGACGCTTGAGCGAATTATGCTTTATGATTTCGCCTTTCGACTTTGCTGGTGCCGAATTCTAATCCACATGACCACTTAAGGTTAGGAGAGTCTCTCACTCCCTCCCTCCCTCCATCCCCCTTTCTCTCCTTCCCTCCCCCTCTCTCTCCCTCGCCTTTGATGAACCAGAATAAATCTGGTAGCCAAACCTTTGAAAAGCGTGACAAGGGCTCCTGGAAAACACGCAGGGGTGCTAAAAAGCCAAAAAAAAAAGAAAAAAAAGAAAACACTGTAAAAGTACGCAACAGAAAAACATTGCCACAAAATCACAGGTTTTGAAGAGGAGCACCTCCATTTTCTACTACAATACTTTTGATGCGTGGCACCATCCAACGCAGAAAAACAAAGGCAACGTTTGAGATTTGAGATGGAATATTTGAGTGTTGACGCTGTGCTGCAGAAACTCATTGTTTTTCTGGTAAACGTGCCTGATCTGCCACGTTTCCCCCTTTCTGTTCTCTTTATTTTTCTATTTTTTCAATTTTTTTTTACATCTTTCTTGTCTTTTTTTCAAAGCCATCCGGCGGCGCCTCCTGGTGACACCTCTTGACTTTACAGCGAGCCCTGTTAAGTCCAACCGTCTCCTCCTTTTCTCTCTCTGGAAACTTAATGTTCATTAATGGGAGACAGACATTATTTCACGGCATTCGGGGGGACTGAAGGCGGTGCGGTAAATGGAACCCATGGCGGCCATTAAGCGGGCCGGAAGGCGGCGGAAGGAGCCGGCGGACTGGGCGGCCTGCCAGATTCCGACCGCTTTTACCTGACACCGTTAACCCTGCTACTTACTGTAAGTGCAACAGTAGTAAAATCCAGATCGACTGCTGGATCAAGCGTGTATGTCGGGGGAGGATTAGTGAGTGACGGTCCTTTTGATTTTTTTTTTTTTCCTTTTTTCTATGGAGAAACTGCTTAGAAACTAGATTTCCCCAGACGAGCTGCATGTTCCTCTATTAGCTTCCCCCGTATCGGATATTCGAGCTCCATTTGGACAACAAGTGTTTCCGTTTGGCTGCGAGCGCCAAGCCCGACGTGCGCCACACTCAAGACGTTTATGTGGGAACGTGTAGATCCACGCTGTCGGGTAATTAGAGCCATAAAAGCATCGCCTCCGGGGTCGTCAAATGATAATGTGGCCGACGCGTTTACAGGCGTAATTCGAGCCAGCGAGACGGGCGTGGACCTGGTTCAGACCGGATACGCCTCTCTTTGCAAACAACTTTGCAAAAACAAAACAACAAAATCAAGATTGTTATCCTAAAATAACTTGAAGAAATCTGAACAAGAAAGAAATAGGACTCATTTCAAGCAATTTGAGCACATTTCTCTGGTTAAGCCTTGGATGCACAACCTACCGCCACCTACAATTTTCCACAAGTGGGGTCATTCTCTCAAAATACAGAGAATTTTCTCAAAATGAATGAAAACATAAATAAAGAAAAATATTGCCTCATGTCACAAACATGTGTAATGACGAATTTGGGGAAAATGAATATATTACCATTTTTCTTTATAACGATTTTATAACTGATTTCGACCCTACGTGTGCATCTAAGGCAGGGGCCGGCTCTTTAGCGCCGCCCTGGTGGCTCCCTGGAGCTTCCCCAATTGTATGAAAGAAGGAAAAGATGGGGAGAAAAATAATTTTTGTTTTAATATAGTTTCTGTGTGAGGACAAACATGACACAAACATAATTTTATTTTTTTATTAATTTCAGTTCAAATGCTGTAAAAAATGTGTAGAATATGTTCATTACAAGGCAGAAACAAGGCTTTTAATTTTTTGCATCTCCAGACAGATCTGCTTCTTTTTCTTTATTTTCTTTTTTTGTTTCAACATTTTGGGTTGCCGACCCCTGATCTAAGAAGGGTAAAGAACCCTTTATTCTCAACAGAGACGTCATTCTCGGTGAGTCAGGAGGGAAAAAAAAACAAAAGACTGAGGGAAATCCCACCAGTCTGAAACGTGGGAACAGCAGTTGTGACCAATTTATCACTTAAGTTGTCCAGAAAATTGGCAAAGAATGAGCACAATGTCTCCAAAGACCACCGATGCCCTCTGACCCTTTATGTTTCAGACTGGGTGGATTTCCTTCAAACCCGTGACTTCATCCGTTTGCTACATCGAAAGCAACAGACACTTGGCAGCTGTGCTGCTGTTGTTTACATTTTCTACTTGTAGAAAACAGTGTGGGTAATTAAAAAAAGAAAAGAAAAGCGCAATTCCTTCTGTTTTTCCCCCGTAGCCACATGCGTAGCATCCTTAGCCGCGCTGATCAGCCGATCAGACGCCTGCTCCTCTGAAAACAAAAACCCCGTCGAGAAAAGCAGCATGACGTCGCCGCCGGTGATAAAAGCCGAGCAAATTAAAGGAGGGGAAGTGTTGACGGTTTTGTGTTTATTTGTCAGCACGGCTCACTGGCTGATGGCTCTAAGCGAGAAGTGTTCATAATCTCTCCCTCTCTCTCTCTTTCGTTCTCTCTCTCTCTCTCTCTCTCTCTCTCTTTTCGTTCTTTCTCCTCTTCAATAATTGAAGAGGGAAGATGACAGAGAACACTTTTCCCTTTTTTTTCGCCCCACCGGCCTGCGGGTGTGTTTGCGGTGGATGAGAGCGAAGTGTAATACACGCAGACACATCTGGCTGCTGCCAGCTTCTATCGCAGCTCCCCAACCCCCGCCCACACACGCACACACACCCAGGCGTGTGTGCCGCCACGCAGCAGCTGGGCCGCAATACGTTTGGCTCAAGGGAACTTTGAGCGTCGTGCCTTTCATCGCAACGAGGTCTCGCAGCCACCGCACACACCGAGCCATCAGATGCTGGGACGGTGGAAGCTAATGTATTTCCACAAAAGAGAAAAAAAAAGGACAGATCAAATCTTTTTACGGCCATTTTTCTTTATCAATAATTCAAAATCTGATGGGAGTTTGGGTGGGTTTGTCGCCTTCGGGCATAGAAGTCTGATTATAGTCTGAAAGAATGAGTGGCGGTGGCGCTTACTGGGATTTGGAGGCGAGTTTGGGACAGGGGTGGGCAAACTATGGCCCGTGGGCCACATGAGGCCCAATGGTCTTTTTGATGCGGCCCACCAAAGTTTGGTACAGAATGCATAATTTTGACTGCATTCAAAACAAACACCAAAAACCACAACAACAAAACTAGCACCAGACTTTCAAGAATTGACAAAAATGGGTGAAAGGCAAAACTGGTCCTAAAAAAGGTAAATAATGTAACACCTCAATACAATTTCTCATTTTTTGTTAATGCTGACATGTCCCATCCCTCGAAATTCAAAAATCTGTGTAAGCCCTGAGCAGAGATGTTTGCCCACACCTAGTTTAGAAATAATCAAAACTTTTAAAAGGCGTTTAATAGTTCTCTCTTTCAGGCCGAGTCAAGGTCCCAAGATCATGGCGGAACCAGAGCACCTGCCCGCAACTCCAGAACGAAGAGCGCCTGGTTCTGCAGCTAAGTCGCGCTATGCTAGCTTACCCCAGCTTGAATCGGCGTCCTTTTTTCTTTTCTTTTTTCAAGGCAGCAGGAATACTTAAATATTTCACACTTAGGTCCTGAGCTGTAGAGCTTTCAGTGCGGCTGGGGGACGCTAATGTGGCTGAATAATTACTCAGCTTCAATTAAACATGCTAATGCGTGGGAGCCGCGGAGGTGTTGAGCGTGGAGGAGGGGCGGAAAAATGTGCCGAAAGAATGCAACGCTAGCCCGACATCTCTCTCTCTCCCTCTCCGTCTCTCTCTCTCTCTCTCTCTCTCCCTCACTCTCTCTCCTCCTCCCCCCCAATTACTAAGCGTCATGCTGGCATTTTGCACCCCAGCACCTCCTCGGTTCGCCTCCGTCTGCAGCCGCTGTCCAAATTGATCTTTAATCGATTTGCGGCGGCCTTTCAATGCGCTCAAATTTCCTAATACCTACCAGATTGAAGTCCTAAACTGCAATATTTATTCAATATTCCACCGGCCCGCGGAGGGCAGCGGCGACGGGTTTGCTCGCGACAGATGTGCGGCGGCGTCCGGTGTGCAGCAGCTGATGCTTGTTAGCAGCACTTCATCCAAATTCAGGATATTTTCCATTTCTTTTTTTTTTTTTTTTTTTTTTTTGTCGCCACTGTCTATAAACAGAGCGGAAAATTACAGCAAAATCTAATATTGCTGGTGCCAATTTGGAGGGTTTAGCAAATATAATACGCTGCGTGATTACAGAAAACAGCGGAAACAAACAAATAAGTCGATGAGGAACAAGTTGTTTGGGGCTGGAATAAAAGTTTGATTTTGGATAATTAACGTCAGCAAGCTGGAATCAGTCAAACTTCGGTCAGACTCGTCAAGTCATCGATACGATCGATGCCACCAATCTATCGGCGGTGATATAGACACAAATTGAAATGTTCCCAGCGTGCTTCTGGGTGAGAAATGTGAGCCGCAATGTTTAATTCCTGTTGAATCCGGGCGGGGGGAAACATTGGGCCTACGGCGCATCCAAAGCGTTGCGGAATGTCAATCGAGCGAAGAAACGGCCAATTAACCGCTTACATCTCCCTCGCTCGCCGAGAAAAGAGGCTGGGGGCTCCGGCAACAACAAACACTGGGAAGAGGAGGGGGCGTGGCTTACGCGTTTCAAAACGATTCCACGCCGCCAATTGATACCAAGCGAGCGGGGTCGGCCATTGCGATGGCAGGTACATCCGAGCCTCCTGAGGTTGAGTCTCTTTTTAGCGAGCCCCGTTCTGTGATGCTCTGCGTCTGCGTCTACATATATATATATATACTGTATATGTATATGTATACGCATACACACAGACAGGCACACGTATACAGTATATGTAGATTTTTCAAAGGGAATCACTTTGCATCAATGTGTGTAACACTTTGTGTACATGTAAATACAGTTTATAGACGCACACTCACGTCTGAAGCTTTACAGACACTGACACACAGAGAGCCCCTGGAAAAGTCTGTATTTACACTTGCAGGGGCCATTTAGTATGATAATGAAGCTTTAAGTAAGTTTGTGATGGTTTGGCTGATTCCTGCTGGTGTCTGCGTGCCGGTGGAATCGATAGCTGATCCATAGCCGCTGCTGCCACCGAGGCATCTTGAGGGATGCTGCGGTTGGAGCGATCAATCGCGGAGCCGCGGTGGCAGTATTGATACTTCGCCGGTATCCGAGTATTTCCCGCATGTTTCTAACGACGCGTGACGTCACAGCCCGGGCCGCTGAGCCTCCCCATTAACGAGTGATTGATGACTTTTTGGTGCGAGGACGTCCAAATTACCTCAACCTGTACTTCAGGTTACTTATCAGCGCCTCATGTTGTGGACCAGTAAAAACGCAGATGAGTGACAGCCGACAGAAAGTAGCCAATCAATCATAACCTTGTTAGGAAGTCTGCTAATTAATCAACTGGGCTGGCCGACTGACAGCCCTCATCAACGCCTTGATTAACCTTTGGAATCAGTTAAGATCGATTAGGATCAATTAAACCAATTAACAGCTGGCCGCTGAGGGAGTGGCCAGGGTGTCCGTCAACACCGCCGCATAAGTGAGAAGGACGAGGAAGGGCTAGTAAATAACTAACACAAACACCAAGAAATAACCAAATAAGTATGATGATAAATGAATTCCATCTACTTCTGTTTTATCTCTGCATCTGGTTTACAATATTCTTTTATCAATTCTATCTAATCTCTCTCCTGTTAGTCCTTTCTATTGCTTTTATCACTTTCTCTCTGGTGTTTTTCTGTTATTTTGGGATTGATTAAATATTTCTGGTTCTGATTCCGACATCACTAGTTCAGATTATGATCTCATTGATTACATTATTTACCTTACTTAGATTTTCTAACGGCCAAAGAGAAAATATCAATGCTACTACTGAGAATACTACAAATTTGATCAAGATAGCCCTCGATGGCGCTAAGAGTCAAATCCCCCTCAGATAACGGGTGTCAATCATTCCTCGCAACAGTCCCGACTGGTGTCCTCGTCACCGAAAGCTGTAATTTCAAACCCTCGTCAAAGTTTTGTTGGGATGGCGACGTCCCCGAGTTCAGCCAATAACTGTAATTACTGTCAAAAGCTACCACAGTCTTGTCAGCGAGTGTGTGTGTGTTTGTGTGTGTGTGTCTGTGTGTGCATGTGTGCGTGCGCGGGGGATTACTCCACTTCAAGTATGATGAGAAGAATGATGGAGGGATGCAAGACGCTGGGTGGGACAAAGCGGGGACGAGAGGGAGACGGAGACGTGACGTGTTGTGATGGGAAATGGGTCACAGCTGACACACACAGACACTCACATCCACGCACACACACGAAAACACTTAAAGCAGATATCGAATCTCTTCTTTTCTCCCAGAGAAATGGCTTGTTGCCATGGTAACGGGTCGAAACCGTTGTTTGGGTTTGCCTGTACCGTGAGGGTAATGTCCACAATATTGCCAGCAGGTCTGGATTTGGATGTCATGGCTGACTGCGGCGCCACACACACACACAGGTAGACACACACACACCCTCTCACACTACCCTGAAGTGTGTGAGCACGAGTGTGTGTGCACAACGCTCCCCTGTCATCGTACATGGAAGGTCACCCGCCTCCCGTAAAAACAAATTTTGTCCCCGTGTCTCCAAATAAACAAAACAAATCGTCTTCTCGCCTTCTGTCCCGCCTGTTGTTTACAACCCTTCCCCGTGTTTGGGACGAAACAGGTCTCCGCAAATGTGAGCCCGGCGCCGCTCCTCCTCGGCGTCTCACCTCCCCGACGCCCTCATGCCCGGGTGGAAGTAAATCCTGGCCAGTGGGTGCCAGATAAATCTGCACCACCACAGAAGAAGAAGAAGAGGGAGCGATTCCACGGTAAAGCCTGTTGTTGTGGAAATGTGTTGTTCAACAGTGTGACGCTGTTCACACACTGATTTGCTAAAGCTGTCAAACTATAAACACACACACACACACACACACACACACACACACACACACACACACATGCTGGCCTCGGTACAACGACTCTGTTGCTGTTGCCGTTGTTGTTACTCTGTTGTTATTCTTGTTTCAACTATACACTTTTTTTTTTGTTGAATATGTGCGGTATTTTCCAGAGTATAAGTCGAATTTTTCTTCCCACTGTTTGGCCAATGGTGCGACTTATACTCAGATGCAATTTATACACAAACACATTAAAATATACTATTTCATATGTTCATTGTAGTCACACTAACAACCACGCAAGGGCACTATGGGCTTGTGTATCAGTATCTTATATTCCTATACCTCAAAAAATTCTACATTACGTTCATTTGCAGCAGTTACGGTAATTTAAATTACACGAGGCACCACTTAATCTCCTGCACAGAAGAGGAAGTGGTGCTTCATCTGATGATTTGAAGTGAGATGGAGGGTTTGGTAAACTTCATAGCTTATATTTTATGTTTAAGTTGAATAATTGTTACGTTAATTGAACATACACGTATTAAGTTGGCTGTATATGCAGCGTGTATCTGAATAACCATCAATGTGTTACGCTAGCGTGCTGTACACCTATTCAGCTTCAGCAACTGATGCGACTTGTACTCCAGAGCGACTTATAGTCCGGAAAATATGGTATGTATGAGTCACTTTTGAAGGTAAAAAGTAAAAAATACACAGAATGATCCTACATCATCTATAAAATCATTGTATAATGATAAAAGAGTGACAAAGTCCCATTTAAAAAGTCATAATCTAAATACTGACTCAGCATGCTAACAATGAGAGCTGCCATGTGGGCATCCAAATCGTATCTTTTAACCTGGATTGTATCATTTTACGATGTTTTTCTTAGGAGCAGCAACTGGCAATGTGCGATAATACAGAATTTCTGCTGTATTGCTGTTTGTCACTGGCGTGATGCGATGGACGTGATTGGCTGGGGGAGTCTGGAGGCCGCGAGGAGCCTCCACGTTCCCTCTGATCTCCACCTTATCACCATCGGCGTGCTCTCGACCGGACCGACACGCGTCGCCGCCTCACAACAAAGAACCGCAGACAGAGATCTGAGGGCCCGAACCGAGCTCGGGGAGAGGAAGGAGGAACGGGAAAAATACATTCTCTCATCCGTCCTCATATGCCCGCGCCGCTCTCTGATTCATTCATTCATTCCCGTGGTGACGCGGGGATGGTTTCCGGATGTTTTCCTCCGCCTCCATTTGAGCCGAGGTGCGGAGAGTCGGCCTCGGAGTGGGAACCAGAGAGAGAGAGAGAGATGGAAGGGTGGAGGGATGGAAATTGTGAATGAAAATGTTGCGAGGAGGTAATAGTGGATCCAACAAGCGTCATTAAAGTGCGTTAAAGGGGTGGAGTGGAGGGGGGGTAGATTGTCAGTCAAAAGAAAAAGAAAGAAACACAAAAAGGCAAAGAAGCGAAAAACAACTTTCATCAAGAGGAGCAAAATGTAACATCTCATCTGGTGTATACACGCCAGTCTCTGTAGAAGTGTGTATGTGTTTGTGTGTGCGTGTGTGTTATACATCTTCTCCGTGTGCGCCTGTGTGTGAAAGTGCGATGGCGATCTCACCTTGATAGTGTGCGCTGAAACCACGGTAACGGTGGTTGCTGTCCGTCACAAAATGCAGCCGCAGCCAGTTCTTGTTGCTCACAATGGGAGAGGGAACGTTGCTGCCCGACAACCTGCGTGACAGATGGAGAGAACACGTTCACTAACACACACACACACACACACGTGTGCACGTTACATCCTAATTCAGCATCCCTGACCTCGGGGGGCAGGGGAAAGGAGGAGGTAGGGGAGGGGGGTTCGATCAAAGAGAAAATAATTATTGCGCGTAAAGACGCGTTTCGCTGCCGTACAGACAAATACGGTGGTTCTCCGTCTGTAAAACAAGGTGCCGCAGCTGTAAAAGTGTCAGCGCGGTGACAGCTACTGAAATGAGGAGAGAGCAGCCCGAGGGGGCGGGGAGAGGTACAGCTCATCAGCGAGTGTGTGTGTATGTGTGTGTGCACGCATATGCGAGTGTGTGCGAGCAGAAAAAAAAAGAAAAACAAACAAGAAAGACACAGTGAGGGTTGGAGTACTAAAGGTGTCATTAAGAGCTAATGTATCACTCTGCTTTAGGCTTAGTTTACACATTTGTGTGTGTGTGTGCGCGAATGAGTATGTGTGTGTGTGTGTGTGTGTGTGTGTGTGTATCTGTGTGTCTGTGTGAAGCTGCTGTCAGGAATAGAATGAGAACAAAGTGTATTGTGCCTGTAATTACAGAGAGAGAATTACTCTGCCAGGCTTTCACCGTGCATATTCACCTGCACGGGCACACACACACATGCGCGCAGACACACACACACACGACGCCTGTGAGTAACTGGGGATTATGCTTTGTGCCTCAGCAGTATTTAATGGAGGAGAGAGTGGCTGTTTCATTCACTGTTCCCCTGAAAGCTCCATCACGCCAGTCGGAGGTGGAAACTTTGGTACAGACGCACAAAAATGAAATATTTCCATTATGTATGATTGTCATGTCAGAATTGAAGTGAACCAGGACGTCTGGTGTGTGGACGTGTGTGTGTAGGGGTGATGACAGTGGACCTCATTTCACAACAATGGGTCGCAATGGGTTTCATTTCTGACAAAGAAAACGTTGCTTTGTCCTGGCTTTTATTTTGAAAATCCAAATTTGCTGCCTCTGGTGCAGGAGGGGGTTGGGGTGGCAACCTGGGCCACTCACTCATTCGTTCGTTCCTTAACAAAAGTGTGCACGACCACACCACCAGGGGGCAGAACAAGGCTCACACCCATCCCACACACACAGAGAGGGAGAGAGAGAGAGAGAGAGGGGGAGAGAGAGAAACACAACACATGCTTCTTCACATGGTTTCTCAGACCACCAGGGGGCAGAACAAGGCACACACCCATCCCACACACACACAGGGTAAGGGTGTGTGTGTGTGTGTGTGTGTGTGAGAGAGAGAGAGAGAGAGAGAGAGAGAGAGAGAGAGAGAGAGAGAGAGAAACACAAAATATTGTGTCTCAGACCACCAGGGGCAGGACAAGGTACACACCCACTAAACACACACACGGACACACGGGAGGGAGTGGGACACACACACACTGACGCTTCTTCACATCATGTCTCAGAGCCAGAGGGTTGTTGCAGAGCCAGAGGGTTGTTGGTTCCAAGTTCTTCATGACTGTTTTCTAAGTGTCCTTAAGCAAGGCACTAAACACTCCACGCTCCCATGGTGCCTTATTAGCGCCCTGCCGCCCGTTTAAACACTGAGGACGGGTCATCGGAATTAATGAAGGGTATCAAAACTGGAAAGCACACACAGTCACGCACACACACACTCACGTACGTGAGTCATCGCTGCAGTCCCCACTTCCCCGCTGTGTGTACCTTGGGTGGAGCGCCCCCCCCCGTGTGTTCCTCCCTAGCGCGCTGAGCGGAGGCCATTTTTCTTATCTTATTTGCACAGCGTGATTGCACAGCGGGAGATCACCGCCGGTTCCCTATAGCCAAACGCACGTGTCCCCCCCCACCCACTCGCCAACACGCCACGTCCCGGGGACAATATGGACACTCCCGGCGCGACCGCCCCGGGACGTCGCACTTCGTCGTGGCCTTTTGATGGGAGACAGACGCAGGCGGGCGGAGAGGACTTCATTTACAAGTCTTTCATCAACTCAGGAGGAGAAGACTCCGTAATTGGCGGCAGAGATGAAAAAGCCTCTTGTCGGTGAGGCGGAAGACGGGCGGCGGCGGCGGCGGTGACAGCGTGGAGCGGCGGTGACCGACCGCCCCCCTCGTTTGAAGGGAATTAAACGTCCTTGTGCCTGGAAGACTTTAAATGCAGCCTTTCAACCATCATTGCAAACACGACTCCGCCCTCCAACCAGCCCCCACAAACCATACACACACACACACATGCGCTACACACTCACACACACACACACACACACACGCCTTCCCTTCATCAGACACACCTTCTCTCCTGTTGCACTGCAACTACCATTCGACAAGGTGCAATTGCAGTGGCTTGACAAAAGAAAAAAAAAAAAAAAAGGCCAAATCGCTGCCGTTTGTCTGCAATATTTCACTTTTTTTTAGGGCTGTCTTACTTCTCATCCTTCAAATCGTGATCAATCGTAGACTCTCAGTGAATCGTGATGTATTTGCATTTTGCATTGCATGTTTACGATCCACTCATTTTGCGTTTCAAGACATGTTTGAGTCCATGTTAACATTGAAATGCAATTCTGGTCAGACTACATGGATTCGGATTCATATGACCACAAAACTCAAATCCTCCGGATGAAATTTCACATTGATTCTTTCAAAATAAGTGAGGTGTGGACCCACTTTATGTCTGTCTCACAAACACGGATGTGTGAATGTGTGGCTGTTTCAGGAGCAAACGTAGGAAGTTAGTTTTCAGTACTTTGCTAAACCGGAAAACAAGCTAGGTTAGCTGTTTCTACACACCACAGTTTCCACTCTCTTCCATAATCTTTCTTTCCATCCAGTTGCCTCTGGGAGAGCTCCACAAAAGTGGTAAATATCTGAACTGCTGGTTGGTGTTCAAATGACGAAATAAAGATCTTGAACCTTGCGGCGGGCATGAAATGGTAGAAGCTTCACTACTTTTGTTGTGTGAACATGGGCCCCAAACCCAACTGGTCAACTGGTAGCAGGGCCGCACTGATAGATCACACAACCTACATTCTTTCCGTTTTATCTATTATCTGATTCTGAGCAATGTTTCCTTATTGTACCTCTCGTCAGCTTCTGGTTCCCTCTTATGGTACGCTGAATGCGCTAGCTACACACACAAAGCGGCAAAGACGGAAGATTTCTTTAGCCTGCGAGCCGCCACTTTATCTCTCTCCAAGCTCTCCACAACTACACACAAAACCTTACAAGGACACTTTTCTGAAAGAACACGCACCCTGGACGACTAACTTTTCAGCAGGACACTCACATGTACCTCGAGCCGTCACTGTGGGAACCATATCAACAACCAGCTACTTCTACCTCAAGGCTGTTCCATGAAAATATGGTGTGACATGAAACCGGTCTGCGGTTGGGGAAGGTTGGGGACCGCTGGTGTAAGACACCAAATGGATTCCAACCTCCCCAACCAACCCCTCCATCCCCATCCACCCTCCGCATTCTCCCCCCATTCCACCTGTCCTTACCCATAAACCCCTGCAGTTAACCTACCCGTCCCGCTTCCTAATAACACGCAGTCCGAGTGTAATGTCGCCCGCACCCTCACCCTCCAATAACAGCGGTATAATCTGTTTAAGGGAATAAAAGTAGAGCGCCGTTGAACACGGGAATGCTGAGCAGGTGTTTTAGAAAGTGTGTGTGTGTAAGCGTGTGTGTGTGTGTGTGCGGGAAAGAGAGAGAGAGAGTGAGACGCTGAGCAGGGGTCACCTTGTGCCCTAGATCAGTAGGATTCTTTGATGTCTGCTATTAGTCAAACATGCGTACGCCCCCTCTCTCTCTTTCTCTCTCACACACACACGTGCGCGAACACACACTTTCCCACACCCGCACAGGCGCCATGGTTCCTCTGTTTGCTTAGCAACCTGAGCAGGGGCGGTGGTGCCCTCGATCGGCGAGCGCATCAGAGGAGATAAAAAAAGGACCAAGTCACGAGGGGGGACGGAGACCAACCCGGTTAACACTCTCGCCTTTGTGTAATTTCTTTTTTTTTTCCGATGGGTTTGTTTTGGAATCGTTTTCTTCTGAACCTGTTGGAGAACGCGACGGAGAGGCGAGGATCGGCTTCTCCCCGCGCCGCCCTATTGTTTTGCACCATCACTCTCGTCCCTGTCAATAAATAATGCAGAACACACTCTGCACACCCCCCCACCTCCAGATTATCCTTGTAAATCACACCCGGAATGACTGAGCCAGACATTCGATTACATCCCAAACGGAGGAGACTGAGGAGACTGGGGCCCATCCTACGACGACGTTCGCCGACGTCCTCGCCTCCCCTGTTCTCCGCCGGATGTTTGGATTCGGAAATGGCGAGTGACAGCGTTATTTCTCGGCGGACGTCTCCTCCCAATATTCGGAATCATAAACCGAGCGCAGAAAACGCGGCTGCGAACCTGTAAAATGAATTTATCTGGAACTTGATTGGGAGGTGAATTATTGGGCGGTTGGGGACATAAATCAGCGAATTAGAGCTAGCAGGGGGCAGTGGAAGTGGAAATTATCTACCTGGAGGCTTTATTTGTTGATGCAGCCACTGATTTTCCCAGCAAACCATTTTACATTTTGGTTGGACAAAAACAAAACAATGGTCAACAGCGCCTTTTTCATCAGTTTTCACTTTGATCGCTTGGACTTTTTCAATCAATTTGCAGCTATAATTGGAGCAGCGCATTACTGTGTTTATGCAGATTAGCTCTGAATGGAGGTCCCACTTTAACCCTTGGTTGCACAACCTACCAAAACCAACACTCTTCCACAAGCGGGGTAAATTTTTGACCTCAAAATACTCAATTTCCAAAATACTGAGAACTTTCACAAAATTAACAAAAACATAAATAAGAAAAATATTACCTAATGTCATGTTGAGATAGGAATACCTGGATTATGAATATATTGCAATTTTTATAATAAAAATTTTAAGGAATAACAACCTCACTTAAAGTTCTCAAAACATTGAGAAGTTTCTCAAAATCAGTGAAAACATCAATAAAGAAAAATATTGGTTCATGTGACAAACATGTTTAATGATGAATACTTGGAACGTGAATATATTACAATTTTTCTTTGTAAAGATTTTGAAGAATAATAACCCCTGGAGTCATGTTTGAGTGCACATGTGCATCTGAGGGTTTAAGGGGAACTGCATTCATCCTATAGGTGGTGCTGTAATAGGCACTCTAACATTTGACGTCTTGATTGTGAGAATGTCTTTTTGTCATCTCTCTTGTCTCTATCATTAAAATGAGAAGCGTTAGAAGCTACAACGATTGTTTGTTCAATCGTTTGTTTTGGATGAGAGGCAAATGTGGGCGCGGCCTATTCTGGAAAAAAAAAACGTTGCACCTCAGTAGAGATTTTTGAGGGAATAAAACTGATATTTCACATGTCTTCTTTATCCAAAAGCTGATAAATCTGGCAACCTCCTCGTTCGCTACGGACTGTTTATCCCCGTCAGCCAGAATCTGACTCCCGTAACCAATGAAAAAAAATACTATGCCTCGGTCCTAAAAACAGAAAAAAAATAAATAAATAATGCACACCCATCAGTCCACCCAAGCTTGTGAAAACACCCGTGGGATTCCTTGCTGACGCTCTCAGGGAGCCGTCTCGCTTTGACTCGCGCGCGCGAATTCCGCAGAGTTTTCACGTTGCCACCGCCGCTGCTTGCCAATAAAAAACAAACAAACAAACAAACAAACAAAAAAAAAGGCAGCCCTGTTCTAACGAGGTAGAGGTGACGGGCGTGGGGATTAACAGGTAGCTGGAGCGTAATCACAC
>OMPJ01040491.1:0-13144 GCA_900312935.1 Carapus acus
GCAGATAGGAGCTACGTGTTTTTCTAACCACCAGCAGACCATTAAAACGTGCTGAATGAAAGCTGAGCTAGGGCGCAGTTACACCCGGGCCACCCAACCCTCCTGACCCTCCCCTCCCTTCCTCACTACCACATCCCGGGCTACAAACTAGAATGGACGGCGACGCCGCTGAGTTTGCTTTGCTGTGCGTTTTGTTTCCTCTGTTTCTTCACGACACGCTCGGGTTCCGCAAAGGTGAAATGGAGGCGGCCTCTCGCTCGCTCCGCTCCCGGGGGCCACGGGTGCACGCATGCATGTGTGCGGCCAGGCGAGCCGTTTCTCCACGGTCTGAAACGCAGCCGGAGCACTAGGAGGGACGTTGCTGTAGCACAACCCCTGCATGGCTGCAAGCTCCACCAGGCTCACGTTAACGGGACTCTGCAGCTCCAAGTGTAAATACATAGGGCTCCTGTTCATATAGTGTAATCCTAATGTAGATTTCTGCCATTTATACAGGTGAGGGATTGGACAATAGTACTATATGTATAACAGTGCTTTTATGACTTATCCAAAATAAAAAGAATGCCTCCCAAGGCATCAATATTTACTTTTTCCCCGTTTTCATCCATTAGTTGTTGAGCACACCTGCTTGGGTGAGGCCCTGGATTCTATCAGGAGGTGGATGAGCCACTGTCAGGCCTTGGATTTGAAATGTCTGGTTTTGTCGGAGGCCTTGGAGGCTCCATCGGGCCCGTACCCCACATGTGCTCGTGGTGAGGTTAAGGGCTCTCTGAGACGCACAGGTTCACAGTGTTTCTGAGGCTGTCCTGGTGGATTTTCTTGGGGGGTGCTAGCATTTCTGAAAATCTCTCAAAGAATGGAGGAGCCCTGAATCAGAGGTGCTGGACTTGAGTGACTTAACTATCTTTGGATTGAAGCGTATCCCTTATCTCAGTATCCCATGAGAGATGTCAACACATCCCACTGGAATACAATGTGTGAGTGTGTGGAATGCAAATAAAAACCATAAAGCACCAACTGACATTCCCTCTGGGATTCCTGTTAAACTGAAAATGGCAAAAATAGACGATAAGTTTCTGCGGGTTCATTTTTTTCCCCTTAAGAATCTACTACTATCTCCAAGGCATGGAGGCAAACAAATAACTGATTCATGGCTCAATGAATTGCATCAGCAAAAATAGTAACAAGGCATAATTCTCCACAAGTAATATCTCAGAATATCTCCAGCCCGTCATATATTTGGAGCTTCTGGGAAAATCTCTGGATTGTAGGTGTGACTAGAGGAAGTATGATGGTGATTGTGATCCTGCAGCACCTCAAGGACCTTGTGACAATTTCACCATGAGTGCTCAGGCACACATCATCTGCAGCAATTCAAAAACAGCTTTGATGAAACAGATCTGTGTTTGTTTTTGGCAGCCACAAGCAGCCATCTTGTTGTGTCTGAAGTAATGTCGGACCAACCCACCACCTCCTTGTATTAAGTCTGGACATATGTCCTCCTCTCCAAATAGCACTTCCAAATATTATCCAACTACTTTGATGGTTTGGAGTGTTTTCAGTCAGTTCGCTGCTTTCTGCCTTTATCTGCATTTCACCCTGCATGTGTGTGTTTGTGGAGTCGCTCTCAGCAGTGGTGACTCTGCGTTCTGTGAAGGACGACCACGGTGTGAAGCCTCGGTGCTATCGGAGCAGGAGCCTTGGCCGTGGGCCCGTCCAGGCTGCTCTCTGTGGTGTTTGAAATTCAAAAGAAGCCACCAGGGATTGTCGAGTCACCACCAGGCGGCGACTTAAGGGAATTGTGTTGTCTTTAAGGTCGCTTGTGTCACCAAATTTGATTCACTTCGCATTTTACGGCGCTAAAGCGGAATAAATCGGATTGTACCCGTGTCTAAGTTGATTTCTGGTCTGACGTGGTGAGTCACCTTTGTGAGAAACAAAACACTTAGAGGGATGACTGCAGACGTGCGTGTCGTTACGGCTCTGTGGCGACTGCTCACAGCGCCACCTAGTTTATAGATTGTGAGCAGTTTGAATGTAAACCCTCGCCGGGCACACTGAGGGACGTGACGTCATCATGTCTCGTCGGGGCCCAGTGAGGCTTGGTGCCTGGCCGGCTCTCAGAGTTTGGGAAGTCTTGTGGCCACACTGATGAGTTTGATGAAGATCGTGGTACCAGCATCTTACTTGACCGCATCCGTATATCAGCACGTGGCCAGAACATACGAGCAGTTTCGTTCCTTCCAGTTGCTTCCTCGGTTCCAGGTTCTTGGGCCCTCTCAACGTTTCAGAATTGGCCGTTATCCAGCATGGGTTTGGATCAGTTGCGATAAAAAATTAGCCGATGAATGCTCAAACACGAGTCAAAGCGTGCGTGACTGCCATATCAGCAAAAGGAGATGATTGGGATCACTTTCTGTCCAGATCAGCTATAAGGACACGTTCACCCTACAAAGCGGCTGTACTGTAGTTTAGTCCCTTGGCACTCCAGTCCCCCAGAGACACCACCAGATATCTTTTTATTTTGATTTTCTTTGAAGATTTAGGATTGTATGATGTGTAAGAGTATGTTTAAACAATAAAATCACAAAGTTTATTTTAAAATACTCTTCTTTTGTCTTCATTTTTCAGCCAGTAAAGGCGTCTGTCAAGGTTGAACCAAATAGCGCCTGCATGTTATTTGGTATAAAGTATGTCTAGCTCTGAATATGCCAGTGAATTGTGTTAGTGCACCAACAGACAGGAGCAAGATTTCATTTTAATGCTGGTAGTACTAAAACAGACTGTGCAAATTTGTTGTTTTTAAGTCCATTCCTCAAGCTGACATTTTAAAGTCTTGATAATGACCCTACTTAATGCTGCCCCTGGGCATAGCTGCATGTTTTCCATCTCTTACAGCCCAAACACAAGCGCACACACACACACAAAGATGTCTTCCCCACCTCTCACCCATTACCCCCCCCATCCAGCTGACTGACGTTTTCCTGAGCAGCTGAATTAGCGGAATTTGGCCGAAGCGAAGAACTTCTCATCACCTTGTCTACAAGTGTCCAAAGTGTCAGCAGTGTGAGCAGAGATTTGCAAGTGTGTGTGGTATTTGGTCCAGCCGCCATTTTAAACCGCGCAGCTCCAGTTGAGTTAACCGATTTTGTGAACTCTTATAATTGTTCTCCTGCAGACGGTATTGTTATCTGTGAGGGTTGGAGACAGGTGAAGGAAAACCTGGAGAGATAGAGCTTTGCACTGGAGAGCCGAGGAACGTACGCGTGTGTGTGAATGAGAGTGTGACAGGTGGACAGGTAAAGTTGCGTGGAGACAGTGAGAAGGGTGGACCTCTAACACCTCTGGTCAACCATTCAGAGTAATGGACAGTGTGCAACAGAGGTGAAGAATAGAGTGCAAACCGGGTGGAAGGGGTGGAGGAGAGTGTCAGGAGAAGAATAGCAGCTACACTAAAAGGGAAAGTTGGAAAAAGCTGCCATATTTAGTTTAGACACAGCAACTCTGTCTAAGGGACATGAGGCAGAGCTGGAGGTGGCAGGGATGAAGA
Source organism: Carapus acus (assembly GCA_900312935.1). NCBI lineage: Eukaryota > Metazoa > Chordata > Actinopteri > Ophidiiformes > Carapidae > Carapus > Carapus acus. The sequence goes on from OMPJ01040491.1 coordinate 3,551, forward strand.
TGCTGATGTCTTCTTAGGTACTAACCCGCTAAGACAGGATTGAGAATTAGACCATAGAGGAGGAATGTGGAATGATTTGAGGAGAAGAAAAGATGTTGGAGAGATGGTGGATACAATGGGCAGAGGATGTTGGAGATGGAGCTGCCAGGCAGGAGGAAAAGAGGAAGACCAGAGACGAGGTTCATGGAGGTTGTTAAGGAAGACATGAGGGCAGTGGGTGTTTCAGTGGATGACTAGGAGGACAAAAGGAGGTGGAGAAGGAGGATCCACTGTGGCAGGCCTGAAGGGAGCAGCCGAAAGAAGAAGATTATACCTGATCTCCCACATCCTACCCTGTTATTACTCCACATTCTATTATCATTATTATGATTTTACTCTGCTGCCTCGAACAACGCATGTGTGAGAATGACTCAACAATTCCCCCTGGTCGGAGACTTGGGCAGCTTGGGGGGGTTTCATCCTAGTTTGTGATTAAATTACCCAAACACAGACATCGCAGACCTGAATGGTGCTGCTGCAGCATGTCGCACTGCTTGACATCATCAGTGGAGCCGCCCAAGCCGCTCCATTACCTAATGGCCACCCTGCGTGCTTAAGGTCAGGGAGACGTTGCTCCCGGGGGGACGGAGGGTGGCGAAGAGGCCGAAATACCACCAGGACGCTTTGTGGGTGGTGTGTTGAAGGTGTGAGATCTCAATTCAGCGTCTCTGGAGGGGAACCACAGATGCATGTCCATTTGTGTGTTGATGTATCGCACTGGTTTTCCATGTTGTGATGTCAGAGCTGAGGGCATTACATCATATCGGCACAACATGTAATGTTTTGACATGAGACATTCCATGATTACATCGTTATATCCCAAGTGGGACGCAGGGAATCAGTTGATAAAAGGCCACACATGAAGATGTCTGGGTCAAATCAGCCTCATGAGCATTTCTCAGGGATGTGACCGACTGGACGCTGAGAAGGGCGAGGAGGCCGCACCATCCAAAAGCACAGGTGAGCAACCAGGACTTCGTGTTCCAAAGCAAGTATTATTTGGACTCACTGCTTGTCTCAACGTGTAGTCGCACCGGGAACCGCAGCAGAGCATCCAGACGCCCCGTCGGAAACACCGGCACAGGCGTCGCTCAAACACAAGAAGAAGAACCGATGCTACTCCTGCAGGAAGAAAGTGGGCCTGACTGGTAAGGAAGACGTGAAGGTCAGAGCACACACACGGGGATGAGTCAGGGAGGGGGTTCCTCTCAGCACACACGCACACACACGCACACACCAAGCCCAGCGCAGAGGCTGGAGACCTGGAGCAGAGCTGTGTTTCACTCCCAGGTCAAACAATGAGTGACAACCATAACAAATCAACGGTTTGAACTGTGTTAAGTGGAAAGTCAACGCAAATTGTACACATCTGTGTCTCACAAAGATCCTTTCACTTCAAATTTTCTAAGATTTCATCAGTTTTTCTTAGTTGCTTACACATTTTCAGCCAGATTCAGGCTCACACTCGCATGCTGTGTGTTCTAGTATATTTTAGTACCAAAATAATCTAAACGGAAGCCAGTAATGGGTGTTCCTGTGTGTTTGCGCTGGATTGTGCTGGATTAAATACACACGTTTATAATGTGCATACATACAGTATATACAGTATAGTATCTGGTGCCCTGTACATGCTACATCTAGTACACAATTGCTCATGTATACAAGTATTGTGACGGAGTGTAAGCTTCCCAGAGCATGACAGAGTCTCGGTTGCCTTTCTTGAACAATTAGTTGTTCATTTTATTAGAACAAGAGCGGATTAAACTTGCCGTTTCAATGAAGAACAATCAAGACGGCCATTACAATTATCAGTTCCGGTTAGGCACTTTCACAATAAAACACTTCCTTTTTACCAAAATAAAATCAGGCAAAAAACACATTTATATTCAAACCAAATAAGTCACAACAAGTATAACTGCATCTCTGCCTGTGCTAACAGCAAATTTGAAAGCTTGGATTTAAAGCAGGAACTATGTTGAGATTCATGCAGAACGAGTCTGGCAAGATAATTGTCTTTGTATCTGTGCTCAAGTTGCAGCTGTAGTTTGCGTGGGCTGGTTAGCGGCCTGATCGGGTCGGGCCTGGCCGTCTGCGTCGCCCGGGCCGGGGCGTGCGATGTTGGAGGCGTCCTCCCTCGTCCGGGGGCCGCGTTTTACAGTGCGCTGACAAGGTAAATCAGTCTGTCATGTGCATCAAATTGTTTTCAAGGTCCCGCCGTAGCTTGTAAGCAATTGAGAAAAACTGCACGGCTGGCGTCACATGACGGGCGGCTCGCTGACGTCCGTGGGACCTCGGCGTTCCGCTCACCATATGACAGACGTTTCGGTCATTGTTTGAGTGTGGAGGAAAAGATGGAGGTTCCTGGGGAGATGTTTCACTCTCTGCTCTGCTGGAATGGTCTAAGACCTGCGCGCACACACACACACAAACAAACTCACACACGCCCAGCACGCCATCAATGCACCCCTGTGTTTACTCTCTGCTTGAGCAATACCTCACAGGAGCGCCTGTGTTTATTGACTGACTGCATCTCTTTTCCTTTATTGAAGGTCTTGACTGTCGCTGTGGCAACCTGTTTTGTGCCATTCACCGCTATTCTGACAAACATGATTGTCCCTATGATTACCGTAGCGAAGCGGCCGCTCGCATTCGCAAGGAGAACCCCATTGTGGTGGCCGAGAAAATTCAGAAGTTGTGATCATTTTGTGGGCAAAATTGAGAGTAAGAGCAGGAAGCAAGGGAGGAAGAAATGGACGGGATCAATATTCTGTCAAAACAAGTCTGACACAAGACAGACTGGGAATCTGGGCAACACATTCACAAGCACAAATCATCCAAGTACTTTCTCTGTTTCACTGTGTCAACCTACACATTATTTTGATAGAATATTGATCCTGCAGAGCTTCCCGTGACTACACACAACACTACAATGGTGTACGAACCCCAATTCCAGAAAGGCTGGAAGAGAAAGCAATGATTTGAAAATTCCATTTTACGGACACACAATTCAGCACAGCAATAATTCGAGAAACTAATGTTTTCACTGATCAACTGAATAGTTTGTACCCTTATTCTACTTTTGAAGCCTGTAACACACAACAGACAGGGGTGTGTTTATGCTGTGACATCTCCTCCTCTGATACAACGATGTCACACTTGAAGAAAATTGATTTTTACGAAAGAAATTTCGTAAGAGATTATCTCCTCCCACAAAGTCTTGCTTGGTATCAGCCGCTCCGCAGTCTCCTATCTTCACTGAGGTATTTTGCGGTCTTGTACAAGGCAACATGTTGCACCAAAATCCTGCCCTGCCCTTGGAAAAACGCACCAAAGTGTTCATGAGCCCGTGTGGAGACATCACGGAGGCAGAGGGCTTGGTTGTGGTATTCTTGTTCAAAGAATTCACCTATCAGATTCTTTGGATCTATTTTAGTTTGTTTCATGCCCCCATTGTTCGCTGAAAATCCCCCTTTCCACGTCATTTGCCGGCAGTCTTACTCTTTTTGATCTAATATTGGCTCTGACCCAACCTATTCAGAATATCCTGCAGGCATCAAAGTCAGAATAAGAGTCTGTTGACAGAAATAAAGTTGATTAGTTAAAACATTACATATCTTGTATTTACACTGTTTTCAACACTCCATAATAAAATGGAATTTTCAAATCACTGGCCTCTGTTTTGATTTGCGTTTCACAGTTTTTGGAATTGGGGTCGGTGCAACGCCTGTACACGTGTGAGGATTATCTGTACTGACAAGCTGACGTGGCAGATTAGCGTTTGTGTGCGGAAACAGACAGTTGTTTACCTGAGCGGGCCTGCCTGCTGTCTGAAAATGTGAATCACCTGTAGGCTGTAAGTATGAAGACGCCTGAAAAAACGCTTGAAACGCTTGAAAAACGCCTTTGGTCATGTGCAGAGGGGAGATGGCGGACATGCAGGATAGGGGAAACTGGAGATGGAGTGCTAGGTAGGAGAAAAAGAGGACCACAGAGAAGATGAATGAAGGTAGTTGAGGAAGATATGAGGTTGTGTCACTGAGTGACTGGGGAGAGAGGGAGGTGGAGAGGGATGATCAGCGGTGGCAATATAATAAATAATATTACCAATAGAAATGAATGGGTTGCAGTTACAACTCAAGGTGCCTGATAAGGTTAATGAGCACCAAACTTCCGCCGTAAATCGACCCAGTATCTTATTTAGCATTACAGCAACGAAGAAAATACACATAATAACTGCAGTTGTGTTGCTGGTGGGTTAAAAAAAACAATTCGTACTCGCAATATTGACTAAATTATGACTCATTCCAGATTGGGCCGTTATTTGCGATTGGCCCAACCACGTACAAGCCTCATCTCAGCACACACACACCCTCTCCGGGTGTGTGTGTGAGTAGAGGTGTGTCTGTGTGTGTATGGGTGTGTGTGTGCCGGCGCGGGTGCGCGTGTTTGTGAGCGCTGATCCCAAAGTTTCCGACGATTGTCCAGGCGCCACTGCCTACGTCACATCCGGTCATCTGCCGTTTCCGGAAGCGGCGGAGCAGCAGGGGAACACCGCACTGACATGGACTAATCCAGCCCGGGTGGGTGGCAAGAAGTCCCGACGAGACGCCGACTCTACTCGGCGGCGACCCGCGGAATACCGTGACACTCGTTGGGCGCGAGTTTTCACCCCGGTCGGTGTAGGGCCCCGGGCGGCCAGCCGTGAAGGTTGTTGGCGGGGAGGAACGGTGTTTGTGTCTCCCGGCTAGCTTAATTTAGCATTAGCTGTCAGGCGCGGACGGTACGCCAGACTGACGCCTCCGCTCCGCTCTGTCAAACGGCTCTCAAGTGTTGGAACCCACCTCGCCCGTAGCTCACTTTTGGTTTTACTTTTGTCTTTATTGAGGAGGCTAGGGAACACGTCGACACCAAACCGAGTCGTAACGGAACGCGAGCGAAGAAAGTCGCCCCGCTCCCCTGCTTTCCTGCCTACGTCCCCCGCCTGAGGTCCTCGGATCGTCTCGGTAAAGGAGAAACACCCCAATAAACAAACAAGATGGACGCGAGCAGGATTTCAGCCTCCACGGACTCAACAGCTCACATGTTCTGTAAATAACAGCCGGTGGGGACGCAGCTCGGGACGCCTGTGACGCTTTTGTTTTGCTGGACTTGTATTATTTATTTTATTCGGTGTGGCTCCTCTGTTCAACAGGTATGTGAAATTCGTCTCAGCGTGGATAAGTAATCTGTCTTTTTCCACTAGGCTCTATTTTTGGTTGTGGAGGTTTGCTGTGATAATTCCAAGTGCTCATTACATTCACCTCACTTGGAATGATGTCATGGAATGTTTGACTTCCATGAGCCTCACAAAGGGGAATCCACTAACTCATTAGCTTCAATGGTGTATGTGTTTGGCCTCACATTGTTATGAACTGCTAAAAGGTTATGAACAGCTTAATAAATTGAATAAGTTTGATTAATAACTAGAGCCCATTTAACTCAGCCACGATGACCCCCAGTTACTCTTTCCAAGAGTACTTCACTAACATTATAGCCTCTTTCTCCAGAATCTAATAAGTAGAGCTGCAATGGTGTAAATTTTTGCTGTGAATTAACCATTTGTTATCGCCAGCTTTGTGCTTTACACGATGAGAAGTGTCTTATTGTTTGTGTGTGGCGTGTGTGTGTCAGTACAGTGACACTCTTGTCCTCCTCCCTTCCAGCTAAAGGATGAATGGCCTCTCTCTCAGTGAGCTCTGCTGCCTCTTCTGCTGCCCGCCCTTCCCCAGCCAAATCGCAGCCAAGCTGGCCTTCCTGCCCCCCGAGCCCACCTACACTTTCCTGCCGGACTCGGAGCCGGGTTCAACCGCCCCGGTGCAGACGGGCACCTCGGGTCTGCGGGTGCGGAGCGGACCGGTGCTGACGGGAGCCGGAGTGGCAGCAGGCGTGGAGGGGAGATGGAAGCTGCATCTGACCGAGCGGTCCGAGTTTCAGTACGCCCAGAGAGAGCTGGACACCATCGAGGTCTTCCTCACGCGGTCCGTTCGAGGGAACCGGGTGGGATGCATGTACATCCGCTGTGCGCCCAACGCCAGGTGGGTTTGTCGTCAAACCGGTGTTGTTGTTGTTGTGCGCGAGGTGTGACTTTTGTGTTCTGGCACGGTTTGTCCGTCCTCTGTGGGTCAGTGTGTCAGCGTGCCTCGGGGACGTCTCTCCTCCTCATCCTTTTGTCCTCGCCGTCTTTTGCCACACCCACATCAGATTCCTTTACTTCAGGGCTGACTCAAATGTCCTCTCCTGCAAATTTGTTTGTACTATATTATTCCACAAAAATAAAACCATAGCTCTTCATTTGGGTCAGCTTCTCAGCGACCTTTCCCAGTTATTGCCTGAGTGCCGTGCTTATATGAAGTTTCAAGGTTTCTTTTGTAATAAAAATGATAGTCAGCTATTAGCTGTAACTTATTCTGTAGGTCAGAGACTCCTGTGTTTGTCTCGCCACCACCCTTTCTCACTCCTATTGTAATTGTTCAGCCTGCGGGCATTGTGTTGATATGGTGCGAGTTGAAACTGTGTCATCTGACTGAAGAACAAGCCGCATTTCATGGCCCGTTGTGCCGTTAGATTCCATTCAGCCGTCATTGTGCTGTCGATTAAGTTACAAAATGAATTAAAAAGGCATGGACGGCTTTGAGTTACAGTCTCGCATGTTTTAATGTCTATCTAGTATTACACAAGAATGAATCCAAACTGGGCCTGATGTGTGTGTGTCACAGTGGTGCTGAATAGGAAGGCCCACAACAACAAAAGCCATGACAGGGAAGGCGCCTAAACGCCACACACAGGGATCCCAACAATCACCGCAGTGGGGAATGGGAATCGGGTATTTCTGGGCAGCAAAGGCCCGAGTCAGAATATGGCGAGGTCACATGGTACAGAAGTAGTGTGTGTATGTATGTGTGTGTGTGTAAACAAACACGCAACAGTTTCACCAACATGTCCACCGAAACTGGTTTTGCCCGTTTTAACCTCAGTATGTATTATGATGAAGTCAGAGGTTGCGTGTTACACACACAAACACACACACACACACACAAACACACACAAACAGGTAACAGGGTTTGACGGCAGTCTGCCCCACAACAACAATAGAAGTTCCAGTCATACGTCACCCTGTGTCACACACACAAGATGCCAGATTTTCAGGGAAGCCAACAAAATGGAGGGAAAAGGCCAATCGAATGTGATCATGATAATTCTGTTGAACACACAAAGAGCCTATAATCGTCCTGCGTTTCACCTCGTGCTAACTCTGCTCCATCTATGTGTGTGTGTGTCCCATTTAGATTCACGGTGCTCTTCTCCCACGGCAACGCGGTGGACCTGGGCCAGATGAGCAGCTTCTACATCGGCCTGGGCACTCGCATCAACTGCAACATCTTCTCCTACGACTACTCGGGCTACGGCGTCAGCACGGGCAAGCCTTCTGAGAAGAACCTCTACGCAGACATCGACGCCGCCTGGCACGCCCTGCGCACCAGGTACGCCCATACAGGAGTGTGTGTGCGTCTGGGGGATGGTAAATGTTTGGATTTGCGCTCTTAGAATGTTTTGATTTGCTCTGTTTGTGCAGGTATGGCATCAGCCCCGAGCACATCATCCTGTACGGCCAGAGCATCGGCACGGTGCCCACCGTGGACCTAGCCTCCCGCTACGAGTGCGCCGCCGTGGTCCTCCACTCTCCTCTGACGTCCGGCATGAGGGTGGCCTTCCCCGACACCAAGAAGACGTACTGCTTCGACGCCTTCCCCAAGTGAGCGTCGCTTTCCCGCCCGTCTCTCTTCCGCGTCCAGGATGTGAACCCTGCCGTCAGCAAACAAACGTTTACAAAGGACGCGAGTGGATCCTTGATCCTCTCTGTCTGTCCTCCATCTCACAAAATCCTTAAATGCAGCTTCCATGTCCGCGCGGCACACAGACGAGCTCGGCGTCTCCACACACACACACACACACACAGACACACACACCCTCACCCTCACCCTCCAATTGCCTGTTGTTGGCATCGCTGCCTAATTACAGATCTGCCGACAGCATAATTGCAGCTCTTTGTTGTGAAAGGATTTCTCCTCCGACACAAACATCTGCGCGGCAAGAACAAGCCGCCTTGAGTGGTGTAAGGCGTCGCCGCGCTCCGGCTTTATTTACTCTTGTTGTCGACGAGACGCTCGCTGGCATTGTCGCCAGATCTGAGCGTCTCCTCGGATAAAGGCGCGGAGGGGGAGAGAGAGATTGCAAATTACAGTTTGGATTTTTTCTTGCAGCGGCGCAGCACCGCTGTCGTCCTCAAGTGTGTGGACGGCCTTGCGTCAGATGTAATCGGCGTTATTACAGCACACACACAGTAATTACAACAATCTCTCAACAGGTTCAGAGAGTAACACACACACAAATCCAGCTATTAAAAAAAAGTGAAACAAATAACGCAAACAATTTAGGCAGAATGAGTTGTTATTGTCTCACTCGCTCGCAGGCTGCGTACACGTTTATGGCTAATATTCTTCGGTAATTGTTGCCGATGATGAATTTAACTCAACCAAACACCCTCGAGGGAAAATTATTACCTGTCTGCCTCGGTTTTCGAAACAATTGGACGCATGCGAATTAGATAAATGCAGAAAACAGGAAGTGGAACATTCCAGATTCACTCATCCAGGACGAAGTAGTGTCTTGTGAGAATCAGATGCGGTCCTTGCCAATGAAATCACAACAGTAGTCCGCCGTAAAAGGTCATTTATAGCCCAGGCAGTGGGCGCCAAGTGATGATGTCATCAGCCTGCGCCCATCCCGCTGCACTATAAGCCTCTGCGGTCTGCCTGCTGGATTGTGGCGAGGCCCTCGCCAGCCAATTTAGACAGATGGACTGAGTAGGTGAGGAGAAGAGGTGACTGAAACCAAGGAGGCTTCTGTGCGTGCGTCCGTGTGTGTGCGCGTCCGTGTGTGTGTTTGTGTCAGCTCAGCTCAGCTCAGCAGTGGGTGAGCTCGGCCCACCCACCAGCTGCTCGTCCTCGCCACCGCTCGTCTCTCGCTGCTCCGTGACGCAGTTTAATCTTCGGCTTCAACTTCTTCTCTCCCTCAGCCTGTGCCACGTAGCATGCGCTACCTAGCATGTACCATTTGCGCGAGTTTCCCCGAGTACGAGTGATTCCTGATGACCTCATCAAAAAGACAGCCATTGATGACATCAGGGACCCCTCCTTGACACACGCACGCGCACACACACGCGCGCACACACACACACACACACACACACACACACACGCACACACACACGTCTCAGATCAGAGCCGTGCGTCGTCGTCCTGGTTGTCGCTCGTGTTTTCTCGTGTTTCCCGACGGTCGCCGTCACGCCGGCCGTCACGCCGTGCGGCTTCCTGTCAGGCGTCTCGGCGGCTGTCAGTCACGGTGACGAGTGGCTGATGGTGACGAGCGGCTGGTAGTGACACGGCGTCTCGCCCGGAGGTGACGCCGCCGCCGCCGCCGCCACCGCCATAAGCAGATGGCGAGCGCAGCGGGAAA
>OMPJ01040492.1:0-10873 GCA_900312935.1 Carapus acus
ACATGCTCACACACACACACATACACACACACACAGTCTCATACACACACACACACACACACGCACATTCATGCAGACGTTGCCACTCTGCCGCACCCATTTATAGCCCTTCAAATTAAGACACTCTACCTCTAATTGACAATTAATTTCAACATCTTCATATTTTAATAAGACTCCTCGTCAATCTGAATAATGAAATATTCATTAGATACCTAATAACAGCCTTGCCTGCCACTGCACACACACACACACACACACAGGGACACACATCATATCAAATTTCCTCCCTCTCACCACACAGTCAAAATAAAGTGAATGAAGACATTGATAGTGATTTCCCCTCTTTTTTTTTTTTTTTCCAAATTGCTCTCATTTGAAAAAAAAAAAGTGATTCCTGATTCCCCGTGTTTTGATTTTGATTGTGCATGCCTTTAAACGGCACGTCACACACAGAAAAGAAACTTTATCTCTCAGTGTCTGCGCCGCTTTGAGGCCAGTGCGACTGCCGTTTATTACCCTGAGCGGTCAACAGGGGGCGTAGACATCAAGGCAGACAGGACGGGACTGACGCAAACCGCCCTGGCCAATCATCCTCATCATCATCATCATCATCATCATCATCATCAATGTACCGATAGAGCTCCGTGGCTTAGTGAGTGGATGAGGTGGGGAAACGGATGTGAAGGTGGTGAAGGTCTACTTACAGGCTGGTTGAAGGGCTTTGGCTCGGAGGGACGCATGTGGAGATGGGTCATCATGGCCTGGAGCCGCTCGCTCTCCTTGGCCAGCTGGTGGGTGGGGGGGAGAAGAAGCAGAGGATTGATATCACGGTGACACGCTCGTCACCTCCTCTCGCTCTGACATGAGGGATAGAATGCCGTATTGACACGGAAATACAATTACAAATCCACCTCGGGCACCGGGATGGATGAGGGGAAATCGGCCACCTCAGCACCAAGAGCTCGCTCACACACACACACACTCACTCTCACACACACACACACAGAGACACACACACACGCTAACTTACACTAGCCTGCAGACACACTCGTCCCCGTTTGACATTGTTAACTGCAGTTTAATGGGAGCAGCTACAGCCTGTGGAAATGCTGCATCTTGTGTCCGTGCTGTGGGGGAGCCCGCTTGTGTGTGTGTGTGTGTGTGTGTGTGTGTGCGTGTGTGTGTGTGTGTGTTTGCTCCTGCATTTGTTCACACATCCCAGCCTTTATACGTGTGGCCCACAGATAGCAGGGCTATCACGGGTGTGCGAAAGGACAATAGTTAAAAGTGTGTGTTCGTGTGTGTGTGCGTGTGTGTGTGAGGGGACTGCTAAGAGATGGAGTGACAAGTCAGACACATCGATAGAGATAGAGAGAGAGGCCAGGGAGTGAGGGAGTGTGTGAGTGTGTGAGAGAGAGAGGCAGAGAGAGAGGGAGAGAGAGAGAGGGAGAGAGAGAGAGAGAGAGAGAGAGACAGCCACTCTGATGTGACGTGACACGGTTAGCCTCTCTGTCAGTTTGTGTTCCCTGCTGGTGGCTTCAGGGGCTGGGCTAAATGTTTGTTTACCATCGGCATGGAGCACTAACACTGACACGCGCACGCGTGCACACACACCCACACCCACATCCACACACACACCCATACACGCCCAAACTTGAAATACTGGAAATGGCGCACATGCTTCTCATACACATTGTATAAACACATTGTATTACATTCAACGACTTGGGGAACTTCTCCCAAATAATACTGTACAGAGTTTTGGTGTGTATGTGTGCGCGACGCGCGTGTGTGTGCGTGTGTGTGTGTGTGTGCTCCCGATCTCCTGACCAGAGAAGGCTTTATAATTGGGGCAGTGATGGCAGCTTCTCCTGACTGCTCCTTTTAAATTACAAGCTCCACTGCTCTCCATAAACTCTGCCCTGCTTCAGACAGGCCAGTGCCACCGAGCGACTGGCTCAAACACTCTCCTGGCTTTGTTTGGGCCTGATTGAAAATGAGGAGAGGTCGGGGGGGGGGCGTGCGTTTCTGCGTGTGAGTGTGTGTGTGTGTGCTGCAGACATAGAGACCCACCTGTATCTCCAGTTGCTGAACCACCTGCATCTGAACTCTGCACTGCGCGGTGCTGCGGTCATCGAGGGCGTGCTCATTGTTCAAGTGCCTGGATGGAGAGAGTGTGTGTGTGTGTGTGAGAGAGTGTGTGAGCTACTCACTGCCATGCAAGATCTACCATCGAAATGAAGGGCAAGAATCACCCGCGTATCATCAATCAAAACGAAATAACAACGTCACACAATCATTTCATCCACTCCCACATTCCATATGGCAAAAAAGCAAAAGCACAATTAATTGGACTCCGATGATTTTTAGAAGACGAGTAAACGGCGCGGTGCTATAAAATAAATCACCGCTCTGGGAAGTTTATTTTGTCTAGTGAGGGACGCAGCAGCTGTGTTTCTGTGTCTGCGTGTGTGTGTGTGTGTGTGTGTGTGTACACTCTAGCTGCGCCCAATGGGCCGTGATCTAAGACAGCCACCTGGATATGAGCTCATGTGTTATCAGACTAAACCTTATCTAGAGACGTTCTTTTACTTCCAAGAAACTCCTCTTATTAACAGTGATGTCTGTGTGTGTGTGTGTGCGAGTGTGTGTTGCTGTTTGTTTCCTTAAATTAGGCCCGAGACCTTTTGATCTTTCCCAGCGAACCGTTCCTCGTCTCTCCTCCTCCATCTTTGTCTCTCGCCCCCCGTGTCATCGCTGAGGTTATACGCAGGCTGCATGCGTGTGTGTGTGTGTGTGTGTGTGAGTGTAAGTGAGTGCACATGTGTGTGTGCAGGTACATCAACATTATCTTGTGATATCCAAAGGCGCTGTATCACAATCTGACTAATCCTCATCGAATCACCACTTTGAAACATTAACTGTGATAATATGTGACTGGGTGGTGGTGTGTGTTCACGTGTGTGTATGTGTGTGTGTGTGAATGCCTTAAAGGAAACAGAGCGTTGGGCAATATCAGGCAAAGGTTTGAAATGAAACAATAACAATGATGTCATGCTAAGGCTAATCCCGGCAGATAGACGGCTCAACGCGAGTGCACCATCATACCAGCGAAAACATGATCTCACTCTCCCTCCTCCTCCTCTTCCTCCTCCTCTTCCTCACTCCCACTTCCCTGTGCGCTCTCTCATCCTCCGTCAGCCACCCCGCGACTCCCCAAACGGGCCGTGATTCACCCCGATTTCCCGCTCCTCTCTGTAGCCGGGCCGTAAACAGTAGCGGGATTTCTTCCCCCTCCTCGGCGTCCCAACAATGAGGCTCTGTTTACTCCTCTGAGCGCGAGCAGACAGGGCCTTAACCCACATTACACCCTGCACCGCCGACCACAGCCCGAGTATTATACCAGAGGAGGGAGGAGGAGGAGGAAGAGGAGGAGGAGGAGGAGGGGAAGAGTAGGAAGGGCCGACAGGCAGGGGGAGAGGGTGGGGGATAGTGTCTCCCTCCTCTCGTCTCCTCCTCAAACCCCGTCTCCCCTCCCAAAGGGGACGCTGACGAAGGCTCGGAGCCCGCTGTCGAACTGACGGCATTGTCTGTCACTGCTTCTCTCTGTTCATCACTCTCCCTCCCTCCTTCTCTCCCTCTCTCTCTCTCTGCCTCCCTCTATCCATCTGCCCCCGGGCTACGTGAAATGAGACACCAAACAACAGCTTTCCTCTCCAAACTTTCCCAGCCTGCCTGCAGCTTTGATCTAACTGTCCGATGCCATCACGCTCTCAACACACACGCGCGCACGGACGCACACACACAAGCGTGTGTGGACGCATTTCATCACCCCGGCTTATTAATATCCCCCTGGTTCAAACGGCTGGAAGGGGCCCGATAGATAATGAAAGGGTGTATGTGGGCGCGTGCGCGTGCGAGTGTGTGTGTGTGTGTTTGTTTTGGGGCTTCATTAGAGGCTTGTGAGGCCTTCGTTAGCAGCTACGCTACTGCGGGGGAGTCCAGCGTTATGGACCTCAAGGCCAGCGGCTCTAAGAGTGGACAGAGGACTTCGTCATTCACACACTAGGCTGTCTCCATCATGCCTCCACGCAAAACACACTCTATATTTCAGTTTTTTGTTATTTTAGATCAGCATCAATCATTGTTTGTCACGATGAGCGATGGCTGTGAAACAAACACCCGGCGGGCGAGGGAGGGAGGTGAGGGAGGGGTTGTTTTGTCTATGCTGTTTTGAATTTGGCCCAGAGTTTTGTAGCAGTCTGGAAATGCGATCATTTTTTAACTGCTCCGCGAGGGACGGCGTCCAAGTCCCCTTATAAAAGCACTTAAGTGGAACATTGCCTCTTTAGCAGGAGGGAATAGCTGGACTGAATTACTGATCGATTTGGGAAATATAGGAGCCAGATGCTATTGTCATCTTTTGACATCTGCATTATCAAACACGCCTTTACGCGCCGCAGCGCGAGTGCTTGGGCTCTTACTCATCGCGCGGCGAGCGAGGGTGACGGTGAGACTCGTGGGACGGGCGATGTTGCGTCTCCGCTCGGACTGTCGGGGTGGGGGGACTTACTTGATGAACTGTCCCATGTCCTCGCACAGCGCCTCGCACCCGGGCCACTTGCACTCTCCATGGCCATAGAGAGGATGGGATCCGGCGTGCTCCTCGTGACTGCAGGGGAGGGAGAGAGAGGGAGAGAGAGAGGGAGGGAGACGCGGAGGGGGAAGAGGAAGATGAAGCAGAGGTTAAACGTTATTGGTATATACACACACGCACACACGCGGGCACACAGGCACGCACGCGCGCGCATAATTGACTCGAGCGGCGGCATCGGCGCAGCCATCTGAGTTTGGTTTGCAGCCATTAGTCTGTGCAGTTCCTGAAGCCAAGTGCGATGGGAGGAGGAGAGGGAGGAAGGAGAGGGAGGAGAAGAGGGAGGAGGACGAAGAGCACGGTGGGGTCAGTTTCAGAGGCGGAGGAATCGCTCCAGCAACCTCAAAACGCGCATTATCAAGTCCACGACCCGCCTCTTCGTCCTGGTTGTGAGCGTGCGTGCCCGCAAGTGTGTGTGTGTGAGCGGCGGTGTGTGTTCTTAGATTTCGGGAGTTGACACTGAGTCGGCACAGGACCAACCAGCCGTGACTGATTGGTGGTGGTTGCCGTCATGTGCTAGTTGTTCTTCTGTGGTGAGACTGCACTCGTGTGCTCGCGCGCGCGTTTGTGTGAGTGTGTGTATGTTTATGAGAGCGTGTGTGTGAAGTGATAGAGAGGGCTGGATCGCTTTGGGTTCGGTTTCTGCATGCATGCGTGTGTGTGCGTGTGTGTACGTGTGTGTGTGTGTGTGTGTGTGTGTGTGTGTGTGTGTGTGTGTGTGTGTGTGTGTGGTGTGTGTGTACGCGGGGCGCATGTGGCAAGTCCAGTAGCAGATGTGGTTCAGACCTGGACCATCGCCTGCGACTGCTGTCTCCACATTTATTTACACGACTTGAAGTGTGTGTGTGTACGCGCGCGTGTGTTTATGCGTGAATGTGTGCGTGTGCACGCGTGGAATGGGGATTCTCCCAAATCAACATCAGAAGGATAAGTAACAAAAACCATTTGCCTCCCAGATGGAAACTCTCTCTCTCTCTTTCTCTCTCAGATTTTTTCATCTCTGCCTGATCATATGTGCGGGCTGAGGACGGAGATGTGTGTGTTGTGTGTGTGTGTGTGTGTGTCAGCACGTGTCTTTGCTGTGTCTGTCTGCATGAACCCGCGCGTTTGTGTGTGTGTGTGTTTGTGTGTGTGTTTTGGCTGTGGTCGGGCGATTTAACTCAGAAGCCGCTCAGACATGAGAGCAGACATGACAAACTGCTGGCAACCACACTCCACACAAACCATACATTAGCATCGCAGGCTAGCGCACAAACGCGGCTCCCTCTGCTGTCTCCTTGAATTGCCGTTGTGTACCGGTGACACTCTCGCCGCACACGCGCACACACACACACACATACACACACACTCTGCGGCCTGTGTGAGCGACCGCAGCATTCGATCGCTGGATGGAATCAAACGCTGCTCACGATGATGTCAGAGCACGTGGCACAGGAAGTGAAAAAGGCTACTACCTTTGTGCACGTGTGTGTGTCTGTGTCTGTGTGTGTGTGAGTGTGTGTGTGTGTTTGTTCTTACTGGCTGCTGGGGGGTTGGCTGCTTTTGGAGTGAGGTGTGCCGTGATCATCTCCGCTGTCTGCCTTGGTGAAGGACGAGATCCACTCGTACAGTCTGGCTCTTCAAAGCAGAGACGAGACAGTGAGCAACCGGTGCGCGTGTGTGTGTGTGTGTGTGTGCCTGTGCCTGTGTGTTCCTGCAGCTCCCTACCTGTCTCTCTTTGGGGTGTGGCTCTGTCCGTTGGGCAGGCTGTGCAGGGGAATGTGAGTGCTGGCAGCTTTGGGGAAGGCTGAGGTAGAGTTGGAGCTGTTGGTGCTCAGGTCCAGGCCCTCGGCCTGTTTCAGGGCCTCCTCGCTGCTCGGCACCCCCGACACTTCCTTCCACAGCTGCTGGAGGTCTGATGGACACATCGCTGAGGACAGAGGCGCATTGTCAGCCTGGGCCCCACACACAGTGTGTGTAGGTGGTGTGTTTGGGGAACACATGCTTGTCTTTCCTGCAGCTCTAAGTTGAGCGCGAGTACAGAAACCGCAGAAACTGGTGGGTTGTCTTGCTGTGAGATAATAATAATGTACATATAATGTGGAGTACCACACGAATATGACAAACAATGTATAGTAATCCCCTATTATCCCTTCTATTTCTGTCAAATTTGGATATTTTCCAGTCAATGTTGACCTTTGACCTCTCCTAGCAGGACTGGGCACACTCTCTCGCTCTCTCTAGCTACCGTGTCTCCAATTTCAAATATAAAGAGACGACTCAAACGCCCCGCCTGCTTCACCAGATCGTACCACGCACGTATACGCCCAGCCACCCACCCAACCACCCCCACACACACATACACACACACACATTAACACACATACGTGGAGTCTCTTGGCAATCCAAATATTATGTCTGCTTTGTCTGCATTCTTCTGTGGTCCCGCCAAAACAAAAGTTCTCACTCTAGAGGAATGAGGCAGTGTGTGTGTGTGTGTATGTGTTGCTCTGTATGTATATGTGTGTGTGACTGCGAATCAAGTAACACCACTGACTGGCGGACACACCCCTGCAGGGAAAGTGTAGAACAGTGAGGGGATTTTCATAGATGAAGTGTTTCCTCCTCGGACTTATCAGACTGCTACACACACACACACACACACACACGCACACAGATCCATCCTTTCAGTGACTCTGGGGCTCACACACCGCAACATAAACTTTTCAAAGTTAACTTTACAGCTGATTGATTGCACTTTAACCAGAGATTACATAAGGCAAATGTAAAATGTCTACTGACTGACAGAAATTTATGTTTTATATTTATAGAATAAAATAAAGTGAATTAAGATAAAACAAAAAAAAACTAATTTTGAATTCTAGCATTTTCTGTGTCTTACCGATATTTTAATAAAACAGAACATTTAAATCAAACTGAAGGATGTTAAGTATTAGGAGACATCTCTCTGTACAGTATTCTGCTGGATGTCTGCTGGCAAAAAAAAAGTTGATTGAAACTATAATCAAGGTCCAGTCTGACACTTTGGTATTTTGTAGCAACATCCTCATTTCTGGTGTAATGGGCTGAAAATGTGCATATAATTTCCTGCAGCTGTTTTCACTGATTTGAACACACCCATATCTGGCTGTTGGGCTTATGATTATTTCACTGTTATGTCTGTGAGCCTAAACTCAAACTGTCTGCAGCGTAATGGGTCTGAGATTCTTAAGCGTCTCGCTCCAAGTGAAACCTGGAAGACTGCAGAGGTCCAAAACAAACTCGCAGGCAGACAAGTTAATTGTCTTGGCCCCAAAATGACAAACGAACGGACAAAGCCAAGGCCTTCCTATCATCTAGAAGTGGGGATCGACCAAGAGGAAGTTAGATTCTGCATTCTTATCCACCAGATTTTCACTTTGCCCCCGGTTTTGAAGGAGATGCTAACTCTGCAAAGCGTGAAGATCTCGCGCTGATAAATCCGTAGCATTCACTCCTAACACAACAGAACCCCTCTGGCCCGCTACACACACTTCTTACACCACGCCATTCCACCTATTCACTCACTCAAAACTTGTTCAGGAACCAGGTTTGATTCCTATTCAAATGTGTTAAGTGCTCTCAAAAAACACACGCGCACACGCACACTCACGCACACATGCACAGAAGCAGGAGAGAGCAAATGAGAGAAATAAACAAAAACCAGGGCAGTGTCCACATTACTTACAAAGCCTCCCCGCTGGACACGACAGCCTTTGAGGCAGGGCAGCCGTGTGTGCAGGCATGGCAACTGCTGTGTGTGTGTGTGTGTGTGTGTGTGTGTGAGTGTGTGTAGCATGACTGGCCAGAGGAATGCTCCAGCTCATGCCTGGTTGAGCCGTCACAATAGACCAGCTCTTTCACACTGCAGGGAAATTCCACTCTGATACAGAATCAGAGCGAGGGAGAGAGGGAGAGAGAGAGAGAGAGGGAGGGAGAGAGAAAGAGAGAGGGAGGGAAAATTGAACACAATCGGAACTGTCCGACAAATGAAACTCTTCTCTCTGGAAGTCAGGATGTCTTTTATTTGTTTTCAATTTGTAAGGGGAGACAGAGTAAAGGGGAAGGGTGAGCGAGACAAGAGACGGAGAGAGAGAGAGGGAGCGAGAGACAGACAGAGAAGAGCGAGAGAATGGCTGGACGCCCTGGGTCCATGCTTTTGAATTATAACAGCCATTTTAAGGTCTATGTGATCATGTATTTCACCAATGTGTCTGTAAAATGTTGTGGTGCACGGAAATGGCACAAACAAACACACACAGACACACAAGCAGACACACACACAATTTGGGGCGGGCCAATCAACAGTCATCATGTATTGTTCATAAATCCTACAGACAAAATGAAGGGGCGGTGGGAGAAAATACACATCGGAAAAACAGCCTAAGTGAGCAGAGTAATCGCAAAACGATGAGGCTGTCTTAGGTCTGGTTAATCTCACACACACACACACACAAGCGCGCATACACGCACACACAAACACACACGCACAGACACTAACACACATACAGACACACAGACACACACACTCATACACACTGGTCAGGCAGGGGCTTGGTGCCATATTTTACCTATTATCCAAATGAGTACCTTCCACAAACCCACCAATCAGGTTTCTTTTTATCTTTTATGGGATGATTAACTCAACAGGCTTCTCATGCAGTGCTCAGCACAGGCCTGTGTGCGTGTGTATGCGTGTGTGTGTGTGGTGCTGTGTGTGCATGAACGCGTGCCAGCTTGTGTGTGTAAACTCAAGTGCTTTTGTGACTGTGCATTTATGTATTTTCAACAACAAAGCATTTGCATTTGCGTCAACTCTGTGTTGTGTCAGTGACCTGTGTGTGTGTGCGTGTGTGTGCGTGGGTGCGTGTGTGTGTGCCTCCTACCTTGTTGCAGGGACTGCATGGCGGCAGTGGGCTGCAGCGGCACCAAGCCTTGTCTCTGCAGGTTCAGGATGTGCTGCTGCTGAAGCTGCTGCATCTGGATGAGCTGCTGCTGGAAGGCCAACTGCTTACTGCCTATTTGCTGCTGGTCAGAGGAGACGGACGTAATTAGCGACAAGTCTCTTTGGACGTGTGTGAGCGCGCTGGGGCGGCCATTCCGTCATTTATGGCCATTACTTAACCACTCCTACGACAGAGCTTCGACTGACTAGTCATTGCTGCTAGCTAACTTGGTAAACATATCAGTGGAACCATGCAAATAAAAGTAGTAGTATAATCTGTATGTCTCAACCATTATTCCAGAAGAATTGGGCTAGGGCAGGGGTCGGCAACCTGTGGCTCTGGAGCCACGTGCCGCTCTTTAGCGCCGCCCTTGTGGCTCCCTGGAGCACTTTCAAAAATGTGTGACAATGGATAAAAATGGGAAACATTTAATTTTTTTATTTTAATGTTTTTTCTGAGAGAAAAAATGTGACAAAAAGATTCTTAACGTTTTGCAATGTTGTAAAAATATCAAGAATGAATATTTGATTCATTAATAAGGCTTATATAAGGCTTTTAATTTTTTTTTGCGGCTCCAGACAGGTTTGTTTTTTACTTTTTTGGTCCAATATGGCTCTTTCAACATTTTGACTTGCCGACCCCTGGGCTAGGGTTAGGGTTTGCCCTAATGCTAACCCTAACCCAGAAAGATGGAACCTCTACTAAAATCTAGACTGAGGGGACAAAGAAGTACATCACAGGAGAGACATTAGCTAATGTGATGGCAGATGAGTCACAACAGTCCCCACAACAGTTTTGCTTTTAGCGTGGATAAGTTTGTTTGGTGTTCATGTTTACATTTGTGAACAATATGTCCTCTGTCTGCATTGTGTATCCAGCTCACACTTGTCAACAATATCCATACAAATGCCAAAAACAGTACATGAAGTCAAGGTGAACGGAGTGAGAGCAGCCAGCTGTAGCCGGAGTGGAAACAATGGGTCCAGGAGTGTGTGAACACCTGTACGTAGGTAGGTGGGTGGGTGGATGGGTGGGTAGGTAGGTAGGTTGGTAGGAACTTTATTGATCAAATGATCTGGCGATTCAAAACGTGTGTGTGTGAGAGAAAGAGAGAGAGAGAGTGCATGCGTGTCTGTGCTTGTGTGTGTGTGTGCGTGCGTGCGTGTGTGTGAGGAAGAGGGTGGGGGGTAGGAGGGCTAGATAAGCCAGGGGCATGTTGTGGTGATAAATGTTTGCTTTCCGGCTCTCCCAGTCT
>OMPJ01040494.1:19685-31958 GCA_900312935.1 Carapus acus
GGGTCAGATGGGAGCCCGGCTGTGTTTGTTGGAAGCTTCAGTAAGTCCAGCAGGTCCTGCCATGATTAAGAACTCAAAGTAGCCACTGCGTTGTGTGCCTATGTGTCTCTATGTGGCGGAGAGAGAAAGAGATGATTATGATGCCAAAAGACCTTGACTGTTGTAAGGGAGCAATAGAGGGATATTAAAGGATCCTACGAAAGGAGTTTACTTTTGGAGTCGTCATCTGTGAGTACACATTCATCAACAGTAAGTCAGTCTCTGAGCTGGCAGGATAAGATGTGAATCCGTCCGCATTGAGCCACATAACATTTAGCCCTCTCAATGGAAGCCAGAAGTAAAACGTCAGAGGCACCTTTTGGACCTGCTTGGTCCTCCTCTAACATGTCTCTCAGCAAGAGAGGCCATAGTGTGTATTGTGATGGTGGTGACAGTGATTTGTGATGGATTATTTATATACTGTAATTTTCAGCGCCATCTACAGGAGCTGTTTTCCCCAGTTTGCGCATGCAACAGAAGCATCTGTGTTCTCCAGCTCTGGTCCTGATTCCCTATGTGAAAAGCTAGTAAGCCGTGATGATCCAGGCTGGTCATGGAGGATTGAGGCTATTGGCCTCTAGGTGCCGACTTTTTCTTAAGCACCGACTCCAAGTGCTCCATCCTCACTCTGACAATGAAACTCAGAGGCAGCAGACATTGGTGACCCTTAGAGAATTTTGCTCCACTTGGCTATTCAGCACATTGTGCACATATTTAGGACCAGGCCTGTCAGACTTTAGTCCGAGTTCACCTCGATGAAAGAGGAGATTTTTGATTTCAGTCACTGTTTGAGATTATATAAGCACTAAAGGCCATTGTATACCACCCGCAGCAAGGGAGCAACCAGTAGATAAAAGGAACTTGTTTAGCCAAGTGTTTTTTAAGGGCAGGAAGGTCCAGACTGTCGTTTGGCCAGATAATTTAGATGCGAGTGCATCAAAACGTGGCCGGTTAGGAGGGTCTACATATGAAAAAATAATTCAGCGGTAGCTGTAGGACTCCAGATTACTATATAACACAGCAGTGTTTTCAACTGTAGAAAGTGTTGAAGTGGAATGAAGAACTGGACAGGACAGGATGTTTGGCCCTGTGTGGCCTTCCAGTCCACATTTGTCCCTTCAACACACTTCTCTGCATACAGACATGAGAGAGGAAATCTTTAACTATGATGCTAATGACGATGGGAGAGAAACATGTGTTATATGAATAAATGTCCTCCACTGAAGGTGTGAGCACACGTTAAATCGATAGATTTGGCCTCAGTCACGTTGTTGTTTGAGCACTATAGCAGTAATTCACCGAAAAGGAAAAATGCAGCTTGCACCATACAGAATGCAGCAGTTTTGTATCAGCTCCACTATCTTTAATGGCTGCAATACAGCCCCAGTGTAGCCAGCATTGTGAATGGTACTGTGTATTTGTGTGTAGGTGTGTGTGTATGGCAAGTGGGTTGTATGAAGTAGTGCCTATGAGGTGTGATAAGGTGCATTTCTGCTCTGCCTAGGCATTTATCATCAGCACACATCCTCCTATGGTGTGTGTGTGTGTGTGTGTGTGTGTGTGTGTGTGTGTGTCCACGTGCTGTGCTGTCCATGAAGGGTCATTCCTACTTCGCCTCCTCCTTTTGTTCACTGCCCTCTTTGCTAGTTTCTCCAAATTCTGCTGCCTTACCTACTCCCTCTCTCTTTCTATCCTTTACTCTGTTCATTTCCACCACCCTCCACTCACTCATCTCTCTCCCCAATGTTTTTTTTGTTTTGTTTGTTTGTCGTTTCTTTTTTTTTTTACCCTATTTTGTACACCCCTCCTGTACACCCTTGTCTGCAGTCTGGGTCCCGTTCGTTGTGATTGGTTGTCTCGAGGACAATGATGTGAGACATGAGTGGAGAAGAAGGAGCCTAATGTGTCCAAAATGTGTTATTAAGATAACTTTGACTTGAGAAGGAGTAGTATATTCAGATGTAAACAGCTTAAAAAGCAAATCTTTTTACCAGCAAATCCGGGCAATGCACAAACTGTTACCTTGGTAAAAGTAATATTACTGAAGTTTCTGTTCTGATACAAAGTGCAGATTTAAGTGCCATGGTCTAAATGGAGAAAATGATTCTCTCTGGCTGCCTCTTGCTCTGTGCGTGCGTGCGTGCGTGCGTGCGTGCGTGCGTGCGTGGTTTAGGCCAAAGGTATGTTGTTCTGAGTCAGTTGCCAAACTAATTAGCTGTGTATCAGCGCCGAGGCCTGTGGATGGGCTTACTCTGCACAGTGTGGTGTGTGGACGCAGTTGCCAATGTGCATGTTGGCGTGTATGAGACACAACTGCCAATTTCTCTATGCGTCCATCTCCCTCTAATCTGAAGTACGTAATCATTCTGACCGAGAGATAAACACCCACTACACACTCTGGGTCATGTCTGGACTCTTTGACGTTCTATGGTTGCATCTAGTTATTTGAGCCACAGGTGGGAAATGTGAGTGTGTGTGTGTGTGTGTTTTCTCACTTTGGCAAATATGTTTTGAAAATCCAAATATGTTTTGAAAATCCACCTTACTGCTGCACACAGCATGCATTGAGACATGAAAACAAATTTAAAAACCACCCAATCCTTTTATTGACCAGGTAGGTAGGCAGGTACTTAACTGATCCATTGATCTGTTGATCCAGGAGATTTAAAGACGAGAGCAGATATTATGTGTTGGACTGAGCATGGACAGTATGTCCTGTATTGCACTGGGACAGATATTGCGTGTAGATAATATATATTATGTGTGCACCGAGGCAGAGATACAGTATATTATGCACTGCACTGCACTGTGAAGTCCTGTGTTCTCCTGAGATTGAGATTTGTGCACTACTGTCACTTCCCATGACCTCTGTTACCCACCACCTCTCCCCCTGTCCATTGATGAGGAATTGAACAGTTCAATTGCAAGTGGGACAATAGAATTCTTAAATCAATTGGTCCTGCAGTTGGGAAGTAGCAACCGAATGCTCAACAGGCTGTACTGCTGTACTGCTGATGAGGATGTGCAGATGGTGACTGGGATTGTCTACATCGTCCAGCAGTTTGTCCAGAGTCCTCCTCTCTGCCACCGTCACCAGAGTCCAGCTTCATGCCAGAGTTTCCTGCAGACTGATTGTAGGTCTTCCATAGGAGAACTAGTCAACCAGGCTGGGATCCACCCACATCCTCGTCAGCTTGTCCTGGAGGGGCTGGGTGGTGTTTAAGCCACTGGAGAAGTCAAGGAAGAGAATCCCTCGCTTCACTGGTCCAGATGTGAATGGATTCGGTAGAGCAGGATAAAGGATGGCATCCACACCCACCCGGTATTGGAACTGCAGATTGTCCTTAGCACATTGCACCTGGAGGTGGAGTGAAGTGAGCACCACTGGTCAGTTGTCCTTCAGTTGGCCGGGATCTGGAGCAACTCAGGACGTCTTCCAGAGAATGGACTCTCAACCCAGCTGTTCGCTGAGGATGAAGATGCTCTGTAGCAGCTCTCCCAGTTCTCCAGACTAAAGGGGAAACACATTACATATCAAAATACAATTGCTTTTGGATTCTCATAACTGTGCCAGCAGCTAGCAACACCTCAGCTTTTTCATAGGTATAGCACCACGTCACTCGTTAAAGATATACCTGAACACACACGCACGCAGAGCTGTGCACAAGTCTACGGAAGGGAAACATGTCTCCATTGTGTGGGGGTGGTGGATGATGAGGGAAAAGAGTAGAAAGGGAGAAAAGTTGAAGGTAACAAAGTGACAAAACCAGGAGGTGTGCGGAAGAAAAGGAGGAAAAAGTAAGTGAACAAAGGGGGGAGGTATGGGAAGATAATGGCGGAGAGAGAGGAGACAGAGAAAGAGCCAAGTAAGGTGTGAGGGACAGAGGAGAAATAACGTGGCGATGTGAAAGAGAGCGAAAGATTTGGGAGGAAGATAATGAAGAGAAAAAGGGGTGTTAAAGATGAAGAAAGAGGGTGAGAGACGGAGATGGGCAGCAGCTTTTACACTGTGAACAGTGTACCGACTTTGTGTGTGAGAGAGAGAGAGTATGTGTGTGTGTGTATGTCTGTGTGTGTGTGTGAGAGAGAGAGCGAGTGGCCATGTGTGTGTGTCCTTGCCATCTCTTTAACAAGAGACTGCTGCTAATTTCAGAGCTAATACCGCACTGTTCCACATCACTGAATCCGGAGAGGACAGGACAGGACAGGAGAGGAGACGTGACAAGGAATAGAGGAGACGGGGGGAAGCAGGGGAAGAGAGGAGTGCAGAGGACGAGAAAAAAGAGGATTGGATGAACTGAGGAAGATGAGAGCCGTAGATGAGAGGCGGGAGCACACAAAGAGAATAGCGAGGGGAAAAGACAGGAGGAGACAAGTGGAATGACAAGTGAAGATAAGTGAGAGATCAGAGAGGGAAGAGGAGAGGATGGCGAGATCAGGAATGACGGAGGAGGAGGAGGACGGTGAGGCGCATGCAAGCCGGAGATAAAAATGATATAATGAGACAAAGAGTGAGGATGCAGAGGAGAGGCATGCAAAATATGTGAGCGATGACAGATGGCAAAGGAGAGAAGAAAGAAAGCAGAGTGGGGAGAGAAAGGGATGAAGGGAGGGTTCACTGGGGGTGAAGGTGAAGACGATTAAGCCATCCAGTGCAGCTGTCACCTCCACTTTTATACCTCTGCTTGCATCCCTCTGTCATCATGCGACCATCCTATCTATCTATCTATCTATCTATCTATCTATCTATCTATCTATCTATCTATCTATCTATCTATCTATCTATCTATCTATCTATCTATCTATCTATCTATCTATCTATCTATCTATCTATCGTATCTGTCAGTCCGCCTCATTCTGTCCCTCTGACTTTTCTCTCTTTCTATCCATGTGGTTGTCTTTCTGTCTCTCTGTCTCTGTTTTTCTCTTTTTATGGTTGTTATATCTCTTTGTTTTCTGTGTCTTTATGTTGCCCTGTCTGTGTGTCTTTCTGTCTCCTTTGTCTGTGGTCTCTCTGTCGTCTGTCTCTCCCTGCTTTGTACTGTTTTACTGTAGAGCGATGACACACTCTCCGAGCTGTGTGAGAGACCCAAACCTTAACTCTGACATCACAGAACCGAGCCCATATGTGCCCTGGACACACACACACACACACACACACACACACACACACACACACACACACACCGAGAGCCGTCACCGTGGACCAGGGCCTGACCCATCCCATTACAGTAGGCCTGAGCAGGACCCTTACACCATCACAGACTCATCTGAAGACGGGGAGACAATCCCTCTGACCCTGTACATGACAAATGAGACACCAAACACCCTCCATCTCTGAAGGCCAAGCATGCGTTTGTCCTCCACACAAGACATCACTTGTTCAATCCATACAGCTGAATTGAGGAGGAAAGTCAGCTAATATTCGGCCAAGTCCAGTTGTGTTTTTTTTGTCCGAAACTAAACTCTAAACTAAACTGGAATCAAAATTGTAAATAAAAAAATAATAAAAAAAACGCTGTCGCACCCACATCGCACCCTAGACATGCAGTTTGTGAATTGCCTAATACATAAGATATCTGCTAAGCAATGTCAGTATTTGTAGCATTTAGAAATAGTATGTTCATTTAAATACAAAGAAAAAGTGTCATCAAAATAATTTTCAGAGATGCAGGACTGGCTCAACATTCCCCTAAAATGGTTAACTTATCACCTAACACACATTGAGTGATATACAGTATATACTGTATCTTGATATTTCCCATCCTGTTAATGTTTGAATGTAAAATAAGATCACCCAACAGCATCAGATTAGTCTTGCCTGATAAATTATTGAATTTTTTCTACAAAAATCTTGAATTTGCTTTCTTTGTGTTAATGATAGCTGCCCCGCTGGTCTATTATTTGGAAAATAAGACGGGTGTCTTATTTATCTGCAGTTCGTTGTTGTTATTAATTCAAATTCCTAATCATCTTAAGTAATTAATGCCCTCAAATCATATCCATAAAATTCACATTATTACCCCATAATGTTCATTATCATATTAGTCATGTGAGCTCAGCTTAATTGTTCTGCGTTGTGCTTTAATTAATGCGTTCATGCATTTGAGGAGTTTCTTCCACATGAGATAAAGTGAAATGAAATGACACTAATGGCACAGAATGCAAAATGGAATATTGGAATAACTGCCTCACTGGAAGAAATGAAGAGAAAATCTGGCGAAAACACTTTCTCTCTCTTTACAACTAGAAATGCTCTGAAATCATAGAACATTTTGGCTACAATCCCATAAGAGGGCAACAAGCCTATCAACAGTGATACTGTTCAGTCAGTTCTGTCAGTGTTCTGTGTGGTGTGTCTGTATTATGGGTGTGTGTGAGGAAGGTGCACATACCTGCAGGTGGTCAGGCCTTACGCAGGATGATGTTGCACCTCCTTTTCTCCATTCTGTACTCATTCACCCCCATTGTCCCTCTGTGTTTTTATTTTTCCTCCTGATCTTCCCTTTCTCCTCCTTCCTCACTTCCCTTGACCCCTCCCATTTTCTTTTGTTCCTTCAACTTTCTTACCCCCTCTCCTCTCGCCATATTCCCCATTCTTTTTGTGCTCTATCCTTTCTTCTGTCATTTTTCAATTAGATTCTTCTCCCTGTTCTCTCTTCTCTGCGCTTTCTCCTCTTCTCCCTCTTGTCTTCCTGTCCTTTTATTCCCTCACTCTACCCACCAGCTGAGTGGATTAGTTTTGGCGCACAGTGGACACACATGCGCGCACACAAAAATAGATGTGTGCGTACACAAATGCATTCACACACACACACGCACGCACGCGCACACACACATACATCCACACCCGGGCAACACACGCCCAGCAAGCAGCAGTGTCATCGCCATGGCAATGTCAGCAGGCGGGGCTTAATCCAAAGTGACACTTGTTCTCTGCCTTCCTTTCCCATCGCCATGGAAGCAATTACCCTCCTGCTGAAGGGCTTTTTTTGTGAGTGTGTGTGTTCACGTGCGTGTGTGTTCTTGTCCCAAAGTTGACGGGGTGGAACCTTGGCTGCAGGTCACCTGATTGGTTAAATTGAACGAAGGAGAAAGAAGAAAGTGTGTTGTTGCAGCAGGTATCTACTTATGTGTTTAAAGACAGTGGGACGGGGGGATGGCGGAGAGTGAAAGAGGGGAAGAAAAGGTGAAGAAAGGAATGGATGGAGGTGACAGTGGCGTGTGAAGTGGAGGAGGAGGAGAGAATCAGTCAGCAAAGTCAGGGATAGGAGAGATTGGAGCTGCAAAGTCACTGAGAGAGACTGAGAGGAGATGAAGAGGGGGTGCAGTGTTGAGGTGAAGGCAGAGCAGGGAGAAAGTGAAGGCGAGAAAAAGGCAAATCTGTGATTGGGAGAAGTTTGGGAAGTGGAATTATTGATGATGGAGTTGTGGTGCTGATGAATAATTGATTGTTAGTTTCAAAGCTGGGGCTATGTTTTATGCCCCGTGGTGTGTGTGTGCATGGGCACACACACTTTGTTGATGGGACCTACAGGCTGACACACTGCTAGGTCAGCATGGCAGCACAGCGCTACAGCCTCTGTGAGTAATGTAAACCTACAGTTTGTGCTCCCTGACACATTTCAACACACACACACACACACACACACACACACACACACACACACACAGAAGCACACACACACGGTCACCATATGTAATTTCTGCCGCGTGTATTACACACAGCACAGACAAGTGAACCCTGACACAGCCGGCCCAGACAAAATGCGCTGCTCAAACACCGCCGAACACCCGTTTTCTACTTGAGAGCTTGTTTATTTATTCCAAGTCCACATTCCCATCATGCATTGCACACATGGCCCACATGATGAGGCAGTTTGCTGTATTTGGAATCAGAGAATTGTCCGTCAACTGCGATGGAAGCGAGGAAGAAACTACCAAATGGAAGGAGCAGAACAGAATCAAAAGGTGTAGTGAAGGAGAAGAAAAAATTCGGACGTGATGCAGAGGGCAAGAAGTAGAAGTTGGGGGAGTAGAATTAAAAAGATATTACGCAGGTGGACACACACCCAACTATCTCATCTGTGGGCGCATCTTAACTAGAATATAATCTATACAGTGTTTGTTTACAGTGTGTGTGTGTGTGTGTGTGTGTGTGTGCGTGTTACTGAGAGCGAGAGTGATTTCTATCTGCGGTCAAGACCTGCAGATTTCCCCGCTGGCCACCGTGCTGGTCGGCACCAGTGTTTTAATCTCTCACCCTCATCTTCAGCTTTGTGTTTCTCTCCGTTTGTCTTTATCGGAATGAAACATTCCTCTTTTACATTCTAAGAGATGGAAACATTCAGCCAGCACGTGGTTGCCCCTGAGCATGAGCTCCTGCTACTTTGTTATGAGGAATAAGCAAGAACAGAGTGTGCACAAGTAAAAAAACAAAACAAAAAAAACCCCAAAACTATGGATTTGACAGTTCCAGATGTCCAACTTCAATTGTAAACAAACTTGCACAGGTGGACATATAACATGCAATGTGTGTACAACTACTTTGAGTTTCACTCTAAATCTATGAGCTGCCATGAGAGCCCATGAAGAGCTGGATGAGTCCGGAATTGAACCCACGCCTGAGCTGAATGCTCAGCCTCGGGCCGCACACGTGACTCCACTCGTTCAACCAAATGAAACATTCCACCATCAGTCACCTGTCCCGATCAGCTGTGTGAGCGATTAACCACACCTGGACCAGGAAATTAAACCACACCCACCCAGCCACATTCCAGGATTCCCTCTGGCTCTCTCTGGTGTTGAGACGCATACACACACAGAAGCACCACACACATATCTCTCCTTTTCAGCTGACAGGCTCTTTAAAAAGCCATCGACCCACCCCGCTGAACTTAACGACATGACACACACACATCCACGTGCTCCACTAAAGAAACCCCGGTGCTCACGCAGGCACATATGCATCAACACCTTGCTTGCATACCATCATCAACTCAGCGGGCTGATCTTAATGACACCGCCTCATTTCATATTTATATGATCCAAACATCAAAACACACAAACGCACAACATGTCCCGCCTTTACCCGCTCAACCGTTACATGATAAATGCGTCCATTTGAGTCAAGGTCAAACACCCCGCCTTGTCCACTTACACACGTGTGCGCATAAGCGGCCGCACGATGTGGACAGAGACATGAAGACGTATCTGTCTTCCGTCAATGTAATGCTTTGCAAGTTTGTGGAACAAATAAATTCCTCTTGCCTGGCTGCACTGCAATCCAGCAGCCATTACTACTGATTTATCCACACACCGGGCAGGCCATTGGGCGGCTTTGTGTGTGTTTATGTGAGCCTGGATGTTTGATGCCTTGTGAAAGAGAATGGACCTAATACATGTATCCTACAACAACATATTGTTTATTTGTACCATGAGTAATTATCAAAATTACTCAATGGGATTCCTGTGTGGATATTATAAGCCCCCAGGGCAGGTAAGGACAGCTCATTGTTTTGTTTTTTTTCAGCTTGTTTGTTTTTACAACAGTTACTTAATTTCCTCTCCTTCCCCTCATTTTGTGTTTGACCTCCTTGATGAAATCAAATTATTTGATGATTATATTCTTCACCATGGCAACCGTGTCTCCTCTGGTGCCCCCTTTGTCCCTGTCTTTGTATTTGAATCCTCCTATCCACTTCCTTCCCACTCCTTTCCTTTCAGACGCTTTTATGCCTATGACTTTTTTTTTTTTTTGGCAACAGCAATAATAATCACCTGTGTGTGTGTGTGTGTGTGCGTGTGTGTGTGTGTGTGTGTGTGTGCAAGAGAGAGAGGGAGAGAGAGATCATGTTCATGTGGCCGGCAGGGATCCCACAGAGGGTTTTAGCGGCTGATTTATTGCCAAGTTAATTATTTATGGCGTCCAAGGAGACGCAGGAGGAAAGTATATGAGAGAGAATGATGCGGAAAAAACAAACGGAAAAGAAGTCATATGAATGATAATAAATGTCAAGGGCTGAAATTTTCTTTAACTACATCGTTAGAATTGTTTTGGTATATTTTACTAAAACGTTTATGATATGTTGTGACTCAAGCGTTTTAACTTTTAGTTGTGTTTTAAAACTTTACATTATCATTGGGGAAATTGTACAAGCGAAATGTATAATCATCATTATAAGTCAGCTTAATCAGGTGTCCTATATCATGCATATTTACAATTCTGTCCCGTGTCTTTTCACTCAGGCTGCAGGCTCTGAGAAAGGAAAAGTCCCGGGATGCGGCTCGGTCTCGGCGAGGGAAGGAGAATTTTGAGTTTTATGAGTTGGCCAAGATGCTGCCACTGCCAGGCGCCATCACCAGTCAGCTCGACAAAGCTTCCATCATCAGACTCACCATCAGCTACCTGAAGATGAGGGACTTCGCCAACCAGGGAGACCCGCCATGGAACCTGCGCATGGAGGGACCACCACCCAATACGTCTGTGAAAGGTAGGGCAGAGACGGACAGAGCGGGAAGGGCACATACATTATACTGCCAAGGGTGTGTTAGGAATTTGAAAAGTGTGATTTCATGTTGTTTCTTTGAAGGTTCTTTGCAATTGTGTCCGCATAGGTACAGTAAAATAACTTTTCATAGACAGAGCACATGGTTCTTTCAGAGAACAACACCTATCAGGGTTAAAATTACAGAGCAACTAAGACAGTAGCACTGGAAGTCTGCAGTACAGACCTAAAAATCCTGAAAAACTCCTACAACAACAAAGTTGAGTGTGATGGAGGGTTTTTTCCCCCATGTGTAATGACTTGTCCTGAATTTTCCTGTGAAAGTTTGGGAAGAGAGATGTGGTCGCTACCTCCTAACTGCCCCTTGTGGCAGACCTCCGTGCTGAGTACAATCAGCACTGCGCACAAGGGCAGAACACAGCTCAGCAAGCAGCAGACATCAAACAGAGTGGAACTCCGACAAGTTGCTTGGGCAAAGTTGCTTGGGCAAACCGACTCGCCGCTGTGGCAGAAATCGTTCCGTTTTTACCATGTGAAAGTGCTTCAATCACGTTTTAGCTGGAATTGGACATTATCCCATTGAGTTAATTTGACAATGTTGTCAGTGTTTCTACCAGTCCTTTCAAAAGTGCTAAAGCTGCCTGGCAAGATTAGTATTTTTTAAAACACCTTTCATGATATTTCATTGGTGAAAAATTGTCATTTCAAATAAAACTGACATTCTTTTCACTTTGCATTTCACAGCCAGGTGCCAGGTGATTTGAAAATAAGGTGAAAGAAGACACACGTAGGGACAGGGCTGCAGAAAACAAACACACATCCCTAATTTGCTCTAAATATTGCGTTACCGTTAAATTATATCGTTTAAACTATTTGAATGGTAAAACACACACACACACACACACACATACACACACACACGCACCTACACACACACACAAACGCCCTCCTCCAAACATGCCTCCATCTATTGGTCATACATACTCGTTTGTTTTTACATCATATCCCATCAGTCAGACTTCAGAGGCGGACAGACCCACTGTAAATCTAATGAGTCTGGACATACACACACGGTGACTGCCTGGGCCCTCAAACTGCTATCAAACAACATGGAACACACACACACATGAGCGTGCGCGTGCACACACCAGTACATGCCCCGCTAGCTTCTGCGCTAAGTGATTTTTCTGTGAAGGGAACATTAAGCTTTGATGAATTTCTGCCTGGAGTAGCAGAGTATACATGCCACTTGTGAATCTAAGTGGAATTTGCCTTTGAAATGGGCCCTTTGTGTGGCTCACTTAGAGGAGAAGAGGGCGCTTGCTTTTAAAAGGGGACGTTTGGGCTTGTAGGAATGACCAAAAGATGAAAGCAAATTGCTTGAAATTCATGCCGCCATGTTTTGTTTTGTTTTTTGTTTGTCTTTTTTTCTTTTTTTTTTTTTCAAATATGTGAGAAGGTGTGCATCTGCGTGTTTAGGTAATGTGAACTGCCACAAGGTTGGACTGATAATATGTGTGAGTGTGAATGAACAGAAACAAATATGTAAGTTTATGGTTGCAAAGTGATGTGTTGGGGTGTGAGTGTGTGGAGGAGATGGGGTGTGTGTGTGTGTGTGTGTGTGTGTGTGTGTGTGTGAGTGTGTGTGTGTGTGAGAGAGAGGTTGTGAGAGACTGCATTGCACCAGGATGTGTGTGCACAGGCTACAGACAACAGATGGCATCAT